>QKMV01002349.1:0-13514 GCA_003287335.1 Lednia tumana
TATAGTTTAGCTGCAGTAATTAAAATAAACTTCAAATCGGGTGGGTTTTCCCAGTTGCCCCTCCCCCGACCTTAAGCTCTAGGAGTGAAATGTATGCTCGCATTTTCCAGCGTAAGACAACTGTCAAAATTTCGTACAGTAATGTGCGATACGATAAATACATTTCGTAATCGACTTTCGCTAGGTATATTTGAATTTCTAAACGAAATTAAATATTAGCCTAGCGCCCGCCCGATAGGCGAAAGTGTATTTCGGCTCCGCCATAAAATGTTGGCTTCGGCAATAAATTTGTTCTTCACCTTGCACTTGGGGGCTTTCTGGTTTTTGGCTTCAATTTGGGCTCAGCCCGATGGACTTTGTTTTTTCAAAATTTTGGGCTTAGCTCCCATAAACGCGCAAACCTAATTTTTATTCAAGTAATTCCCTTGCTTTGCCCGATGGGCCGGACCACGTTTCAGACTCGCCACAAATTTCTTTTTTGTAGCAGCATTTTTTAAGTTTTCAAAAACAACGTTTGTAATTTTAAACATAGGAATTTAATATGCAATGCAAAAATTAGTCTGAGACAAATACCATCAAGCCAACCTTTAATTTCAGAAAACTTTGAATTCCCCCGGCGTTGCGCCGTACCGCTGCCAATCATGCTTTTCTGAACGTGACATAAATTTGGCTGCACGTTACACTTCCCACATGAATTTAGGTAAAAACTCTCAATTTGACCAAGAACCTCTCCAAGAAAACGCCAGTCTTGTTCGCACGGGGCCGTGACCCATAGCTAGCATTAAGTTGGCAAATGTTTGGCACGGATAAAATGGATAAGCTCCGAAGGCATGGGCATAAAGAAAGTAATTTCTGATTGAAATACAGACAGAAGGCATTATTATAGAAGGGATTCCACTTTATTAGGCACTTAAAACGCCGTCGATACCAACTAGAATCAGCAACTCGCGCCTAATGACTCGTTCGTACATTCGTATGTTCAGCAAACGTAGAGTGTTTACCCACATTATCATGGCAAATAATGGCACAAATAATTTTTCTTTTTTTATCACACGAGCTAGGCACGTAGTTGCCGAGTTTGATAAGAACTTAAGGTGGCGTACGTTTAAAGCATGCCCTACCTATAAATACGAAAAAGGTTTAAAGGTTATGATAGAATTTTTCTGGAATACATACACACATGGAAGTACTTTGAGAAGCTAAAATACACTTACGTTTATCTCACCAAGTTTATTTTTACGATAAGCTAAATGGAAGCTTCTGACAAAAAAAAACACCCAATAACTCGTCCAGATTAAATATTAAATTTTAGCCACGAAACATGTGACCGAGTATCTGCAGGCTGGTCAGACGAGGGCGTACATTTGTAACCCACTATGGGACTTGGTAGCTCCTGCCGTAACCTATAAACCTACTGCACTTGGGCTCAATCTAAGTGCGGCAAGATCCATGCATAGTGCATGACGTCGCGCCCAGTCAATAAAACGATAGGTATAACCAAGTGTCGAAGAGTTTGATGCATGCCAAGCCAACCGTTAGTTAAATACCTGTCTGAGAATTGTGTCAACGCATATAACCGAAAGTTACGCAAGGCCATTCCACGTTCTTTTATTTGTTTATCATTCTAAAGAAAAGCTCTAATAATGATAGTAATTTTTAACGATCGCACGAGGAATGGGAATCTCACGCAGGCATGGCGAATGGCGAACACACTGGCTGTCTGCTACCTCCCGGCCGAGCCGAGTGAAATTGAAAGTTAACGTGTGCTGATCTTGCACTCTTGCTTTCGTCCTCTTCAGTTTCGCTGTGTGCTCACTAGCAAGAATTAACGACCGATGTTTGAAGAGCAAGCTTCCACGTCGCGTTGAAATCCACTCCCAGCTCTCTATTCTTTCCGCTGTTTTGTTGAACGTGGCCGTCTGGTAACTCGAAACAAAAGGCGACGGACCTAACAAAATTCGGTCCTTTTTTCCAACGAATTTTCTGTTACAATTCAAATGACCCGATTGGAGAAATCATCGAAGTTGTGTTCCAATTTCTACGTCCTTCCGAAAATCGGTGCGCATGTTTGTCTGTCCTATGGTGTCAGGTTTGTGGTCGCGGCTTGCCTCGCGTTTTCCTTATTATTACAAACCCCCAAACCGTGTCCCAAATTCACGGTGCATGGCCAACTTGCTCGATGGCGATGTGCCGTCAACCGAAACACCCTCGCTTTGATGACAAGGAGGCGATCGTATACCTTGGGGGCAACTGATCTGTTTATCCTGTAGCATCCTCAATTCTCAAGACTTCGATGGGTCAGCGTCCAGCGACGAGGAAGATTGCCCAATAATGCTCCGACTTGGTTTATAACCGGGTGTATTGTCCTGCTCTGTACAATGCATCGCGGTAGCTCGCTCGCCATCTCCCGAGTCCCAAATGTGAAATCCGAGACATATTTCGCGATCATAAAAGTGGTTGACATAGTTTCATCTTGTACGTACCTTTGTCGGCTGAGCTAAACCTGTCTTTAACAACCATCTTATAAAGCTGGGAACAAAACATCTTGTAGAAAAGCTTTGTTCGATGGAGACACGGCTCGCTGTAAAATGGTAAAATTGTTGAAATGAAATTGTGAGTAGGAATTTCTCGTGCTTTTCCTTCCTGTGCAGTACTTGTTTATAGGGGTGGATCGCGGTCTGGATCGATTCCGCTTCTGTGCCGGCCGGCCGATCGAATTGGGTCGTCCCGGCTCACGGTTTATGGCTGTTTTTCAGAATATATTCGTTCCGCAAACAGGCGATTGGGACTTGAGAGATTGAACCCCGTTGCTGTAAGGTATCTGTCTGTTATCAGGCGGGCTATTTATGCCACGTGCATCTCGGATGGATATTTACTATCCACTTTCCACGAGTCCCTGTCGAAATGCTGCCATCAACGTAGTTGTCTGTGTTATTATTCCTAGAAGGAATTTCTCTTTCAATTACTCCCCGAGGCAGTTTGGGGAAGCCGTACGTACAAATCCACAGGTGTATACAATGCCCCCGACGGGAGAGGAAAAAAACTGTTTGATATTCATTTTCCTGCGCTCCGAAAAGATTAAATCTTCCTTTGATCGCAGCATTTTTGTTGTAGGTGGGAATAAAACTTCTCCCTCCGCTCGTAAATACGAAAGAGACCTAAGGGTGCTAGCTTTTATAAATGATTCGTCTGCAGGTATAGCGAGACAACGGGTAGGGCGTGATGTGGTCGCTGTCGGTCGGCCGATCGGTCGGTCGGTCGATCGGTGTACGCACCCAAAATATGTCTATCTCTATCCGAGCCCCGCCGCTTTGTATACAGCCGGGACGAGACTCCCAAAAGCCACCCCTCAACCTGTGAAATAATTTGATCGCGACGACCCCGGGATAGCGGTGGGCGGCTCGATGGAAAACGTTGTCTGAGGTAGGTGGAGGGTGGCTGCTGCCTATTTCTTCGATCCAGTCGCCAGCACGCGGGACGAGCGCGCGGGTAGGGATTCCAAAAGTAGGTTAGTAGGACACGACGGCATGCCCCTACCGTACTATTTCTCCACCTATCCCCACTCTGTCGACTTTTGATATCCTCCCCGACCCCCTCCCGTCCCCCCTCCCCCGCCTTGCCCCGCTGCTAGCTACACGCTAGCGCCCGCGATATGGACCACTCTCGCTCTCTGGTCGGTTGTGCATGTGTAAGTGTATGTGTGTGTGTGTGTGTGTATGACTACATACACCACTAACATAGACCTGGTTCTCGGGAAAGTGGGTCGCCAGCCAGCAGTCACTTTCACTTATTACATAGGCTCCCAATCATTATCTATTGTATCACCGCAGCGAGCAGTAGAGTCCGAGCCGAGCTCCGTCATTCAGTAAAAGGGGTTTAACCTACAAACGCAGTCGCGGCAAGTGGAGTGCGCTCCCCGAGTTCTACCGGCTCTCGACCCTCGTCATCTTTCGCGAGATCGGTTTAGCGAGTGGTCGCATTAATTGATAAACCGTCGATATTGTGGACTATTTTGTCGCGTGTTTGCCCGTGTCTGTGGCTGTGTGTGTGTGTGTGCGTGTGATTGACAACGGCTGGTGGCGGCTTTTGAAGGACTGTTCTCCCGTCAGTGGCAGCAAGCTGGATAGGAGATATTTCAGTCGTTGGTGGAACGCGTTGCCGTATAGTCACTCGTCTGCGGTCTCGGCGTTGTCAGTGGTTGGTGGTCGCCGATCGTGAACATTATTCTTGGTTGTGTGCGCGTCGCCCAAAGGACTATCTCGTGCATAAAGGATACTACAACTCGACGTCGTGTGTGCGCTCGCCGCGTTTTTTGTTTTTCTCCGGGAACGTTTGGGATTCTTCCTCGCTCGAATATCGTACCCGTTTGGGACAATGCTCAGTGCTGGTGCTTTTTACTTGTGCTTTTTAATGCGTGTGATACCACGCATTCTGTATGAATATACGCCGAGCAGTTGCCTTACCTAACTCTACACAATCGATTCGTATTCTTCATTGAATATCGTTCGATAGCTGCATACCGTTGGATTGTTGGCGCCCGTCAAGTGACTGTTTCCCTCCCCTATACAGGGGGTGGAATTACATAGGCGTGCAGGAGTGAAGCGGCCGCATTTACCCGTCGGGGTTGCCAGGGCGCGCGAGTGCTAGTGTGTGCGTGCGGCGTGCCTGCAGTGTGCGACCGCCACGAATATTTCGCCAGTCTGTTCAGTGTTTAGTGTTATTGTTCGCGTGCTGCCGAAAGAATTTGCTGTTCCGTTTTTCGCGTGCAGTGTTTGTGGAAAACAAAAAGTTTCTAAACTTGCCCAATCGCGCCGCGCGCTTGCGACAAGGCTGCATTTTTCGAATACAGTCTCGCGTACGACGAGCACGTAAAAACGTTGTCGTCGGTCCAGGGGTGCACTTGTCGTGGTATCGCGCCACACATTTCGATCGACCTTCCCACCCACCCCCCCAATTCATCACGTAACCCCCGTATTGCGTTATGTTATTGGACATGGAGCACCATTCCGCGCTCATCTCTCTCAACATGTCCCCGTTCAACCTAAGTCCAAACGGCAGCAACGGCAGCAACAGTGGCATCGCGATGGCCTCCTCCCCCAGCCCCCATCACAACAACAATAACAATAATAATAACAGTTGCAACAACAGTGGAATGCCACCCCCTTTATATTCACCGCCCCTCGGTTCGTACACCATGGGCGGCATGCAGCAGCAACAGCAGCAACACCAACAGCAACAGCCGCCTCAACAGCATCCCGGCTCGATGATGGGCTACAACATGAATAACATGGACTCTTCGTGTTTCTTTTCACCTACAGGCGGCTCCGTGATGGAGGTAACCGCCGGCAATTACCAGCAATTGTCGCCGGGCCAAGTGGTGGCGACGGCGTCTCCCAATTCGAACACCACCGACACCAAGGACGGCATCGAGGAGCTGTGTCCTGTGTGCGGCGACAAGGTTTCCGGCTACCACTACGGCCTGCTGACGTGCGAGTCGTGCAAAGGGTTCTTCAAGAGGACGGTGCAAAACAAGAAGGTGTACACGTGCGTTGCCGATCGCACGTGTCATATAGATAAGACGCAGAGGAAAAGGTGTCCGTACTGTCGCTTCCAAAAGTGCTTGGAGGTCGGGATGAAGCTGGAAGGTAAGAGAAATGACGTTTGGATTCGTACAGTTATGTCTTAGGGTCGGTTTTCTACTGTACATCAGGCCCGGGTTTTCGATAGTCGGTCAATCAGTATCTCACCACACCACATGGCGATGCAGCCAGACATTGGGTGCTATTTGTAGATGATGGACTGCTAAATTCTTAACCGGATATCGAAAAACTGGCCCTAATCTGATATCTGCGCTGGTGTACTAGAGTACTAGACAACAGTGGTAACCTACAGATATCAATTTAACCGGAGATGTGTAAAGCCGGCTCTAAGTTACGTTTTTACTGCATGGGCTGTATATTCATCTATGAGACGATTATCCGTAATAGGCGTAGAGTTGGAACTTTGAAGGCATCACTGAAAGTCAATCAAGTCAATTTAATAGGTAAATAAAGTGCATGCGAAAGTTACGACGTCGTGTTCTTTGAACACGCGACGATAGCCGTTCTTGTCGACGGCTGTAGCTCAAAGCTATTGACGTTGTCGTCGTTGTGACCCGAAAATCATTGAAGCAAAGTTAGGATTTCCGAAAACGAGTCAAGGTGACGCCTCGGCACCGTACGAGTGCTCATTCAAAAAACGGCAACTCTCATTCACGCGTCAGATTTTGGCTCCGAACACGTTCGACATGCGTTCGCGTTTCGGGAAGCTCGTAAAACTTTTGGCACCAACAGTCGACAAAAGCATCTGTTTTTAGAAACGTCGTCGTAACTTTTCACGGAATTGCGCCGTCCTTTTTTCTCGCGTGTAAAATTTGTCACACATTCGGGAAGGCAACATGTGTGGTTCACCACGTGTTTTTTTCAATTACTACACGTGGTGCTCGGTCGAAGCATCGCCACTCTTTCTGTGTGGTATCGTACTATATCGACTATAAGTGTAGGCTGTTCATTATAGATACCAAGCGATAACCGTGTTTACGTTGACTGGCGTATCTTTTACACTCCTTGACCTAAAAAATCTAAAATATTGTACATCGCGCCTAAGTGTTGAGGTTTTTATTGTTGCGGTATCAATCAAATCCATTGACATGTACATTAGACGAATGTAGTTCATCGATCGACATGTTATTAAAATAATAGTAATAATAATAATATCGAGCTGGATTTCTGACGCAACAGAACAGGTCAAATTTACGCGATGCCATTTTATTTTCAAATCTACGAATTGATTTCTAAACTTGCCCGCCTGTCAAAACGATCTTGTGACATTCCAGTGAATGCTTTGATTCATTAACTAATTAGAACGCTTTGAACACTTATTATTTTACATTAAAACAAGTCGGTGCTTGTGCTATTCAAAGTTCATGTTTTCAATGCATATAGCATCATATCGAAACATTTTTATTCTTGCACAACATGTCAACTGCGAGCGACTTTATCAACACAGTGTCCAGATTGTAATGCAGTGTACTATTAGCACTCCTACATAGCAATTTTACGTGGTTTTATTGTTTACAAGGAAAGAACATATATTCGTAATCACTTATCAACGTTTGAAACCGCGCCGGTGTTGATGGGAGTCACATGAATGATTTTGGCACATTATTAGTTACTTATTATGCCTCGACGACTGCACATTTCAACGAAAATTGAATGGAATGCGAGTCATGATGGGTTACAATTTGAGTAAAAGTTTGATTACAATCTAACTTCAGGCACCAGAGTCCGGGGATGTTAAGTAAACATTTTTCGGTCGAAAATCCGGCAAAGTCTAGCATGGCCTCACGAGACTATGATTTTGACATTAAATTGATAAGTTAATTCAAATATGCCTTGCGATTTTGCTGAAAGTCTGAGGGATGCGATTAGAGCAAAGTTTAATGAATAAACACGGTCATACAGGTTGCCACGGGGTCGCGGGTTAACAATTGTGGCCGCTAAATGTAATATTTGGAATAATTTAAAAAAAATCAATTCGAAATAAGAATCGGTTCATACAGGTTTCGCCTACACTAGACGTCAAGTTTCGGAAATTTCGGCCGAAACAGTGGCTAATCTCGTTACCGTTCAGTTTCCAAGACCTAAACGGCCATATTTGAAGCGTGCAATAACAAAAACGCACCGCTGGAAACATGCGTAACGCGTTCTTTTCCAAATATATGCTGATTTTTCTATTTCCACGCTCATCAATACGTGTTAATTACAAGCGTTTGAATAATTGATCACACAAAATACGAGAAATATTGTTGTAAAACGCAGCTCAAATCGCCAGTCAATTGATATCCATCCTGGACCAATTCAGTAAGTTTTAAGGACATTAAAATCACTTCAAAATACCTACTATACTCGTGGACTCGAGCAAGGTACCTAGCTTAGCTCAGTGGTTAGAGCATTTGCCCGGCTAGCAAAAGGTCCGGGGTGCGAGTCCACGAGTAAGCAGGTATTTTTGAAGTGATTTTAATATTCTTAAAACTATTACTAGCCGTGTATTTGGCTGTAAATGTTTAATCCTTATCAATTCAGCAAGTCTGTTCTTACCGTTGGTACCACTGCTCCCAGTGTGGTAAGCTTATCGAAATTTTCGAGTCGCTTGTGACACCACGCTAGCAGTGAGCGAATGGGTTTCAATTTTGCGCGCCGCCATGCTTTCAGTTTCATGCAATAGCGAATCGTTTGGTTGGTGCACGTATGGTCGGCCGGTGTATGCAGCAGCCATGCGACGATCCATATTATGTGGGTCACATTTGGGGATCCATCGCGCTGGGCCGTCGAGCGGTGTTGTAAGCAAGCAGGCAGGCAGGCAGGCAGGCAGACACATTATCTCCATCTGGGTTACATCCATATTGAGTAGATTAGGACATACAGACAGCCATCTACTTGTTCAGCAGATACTAGAACTAAAAAGCATGTTATAGCTACCTGGGTCGATCCGAATTAGATTCGTGCACTCGGCTAATTCCTTGTGCGAAATTTAGTGGGAAATTTGGACGATCTCAAGTTGTTGATACATTGTTTTAGACTGAGGGCGGCTATATCATAATTATCTGAGTGATTATCAAATTCTTAAGACTCATGTATTTTGCCTAATTTCAGCCTAACTTCAGGACAATCGCCCCGAAGAAGCTTTCAATATAGTTAGCGAAACGCTGGCAGTTTGTTTGTTAGAAGTTCTCAGCAGTTCAACCCATTTACTAACAGTTTTTTTGAAAACTGAGTGATTGATTACTGATGAATATATGGCGTTAACTGACAGATGAACGTAATGATTAGTTAAAACTATCAGTAGGTACAATCGGCCCGAACTCGAATTTAGAATACTTTCCGAAACGAAGTGTCGTTTAGGGCCAAAAAGTTTGTCAAAGCAGAGCACCAACCGTATAGCGTGAAAAACAGCAAACGTCATCTGACCACGGCTCTGAAAATCCTCACCAAACCATTACAGCAGCAAATGTTTTAATCCAGCCACTGAGCGTATTGACCGAACAACATGTTGTTTAGTTTGTGAACATGATGGGCGATGGATGTTTGAGAGCTGTTGTTATTTGCTAGTTGCGCGAAAATGGCTTTTGCCTTCGCTACAATTTCACCATGGATTTGTATCGAGCGCTGATGAGTTTACCTTCCACTTGAATGGTTTTCCGTAGGTATATTGTTTGGCGGTTGGCGTTGTCGCTGAACTTATAGAAATGCATGTAGAGGTAGAGGTATGGTAACGTTGTGCCTTGCACAATACTGTGATGAAACGTTGAGTATAGCTAAAGTAAATTACGTAAGCGTACGGTATGATAATGATGAAGTCCCAGCTTCACTGGAAAAAAATAAACCCGAGACGAAAAACAGCCAATAAAATAATTTGCAGGCGCGTGTAGGATGGCACAAAAAAAATGTGCATTGATTATTACATTTATATCTAGCATACGATCTGTTTTCCTTTTTTTTGTGTGTAGTCGAGCTAAAAGTAGGTTAAAAGTTTTAGCAACGAAATGCCAACTTGTTAGACCGTGCGATGTTGGCCAAATAGATTGCACGAAGTTTGCACACTTTTTAACAGGAAAATCTGCATCGCCGCTTTACGAGACCGCGCGCTGAAATCGAGAAAACCGCTTCTCCCGATCGCGCTTCTCAGTTTGGCGCGTCTTTTATTTTGATCGTGTCGGTTTTTCAAATGCTGTATACATTTTCCGTCGTTTCGCCGTAAAAGCCGTACGATTTCAGTCGATATCGTTGCCGTCCCTTTCACTTGCAGTATAATAAGTATTAATTTCTTAATATCAACACCCGATTGGTCATTCGCTCGTTGACACCGAGCGAATTGCACACCAGAAATGTGTAAACTGTCTGTGATGCATGGCTCCTAATTACGTTGGGTGTCATGGCGGCCTTCGCTTGCTAGGCCAGCGTTTCTTGTTTCTCGCCTGCCTGATCGGTGTCAAAAAAGACGTCTGGGTCGACCAAAGTTAAGGAAATAAATTAAAACCTTCGAATTTGGTTTATTGAATGGTGTGCTTCTTGAAACTAAAGCGTTGGTACTTCGGTAGTAGTTTTTTCCACGAGCTGGAACAGAATCTGCGATCAGCTGTGTCAGTGCCGTGCGACATTTCGTTCGCGTACTCTTTGCAATTAGCACACCCGCCACGCTAGAATCTTAATTTGTTGCGAAACGTTCCCGCTGTACTATAGGCGTGTTAAACGTTCTAATGAGAAAAACCATGTATAGGCTCTGGGCACAGGAAAAAGGTCGCTCTGTTGACTCGAACACAAGACATTTGATTGTGCACAAATACACTTGCAAATATACCTGCCCCTCCTTCCCCAACGAACAAACTCTTAACTAATTTCGCAACATTTCCATGCATTACCTTTAGCTTGGGTAAATTTGCGGACATACAGCGATTGTGTTACCGGCGTAAAAGCAAGACAATCGGTTCCAAACTCGAAATGCGCCAATAGCATGAAATGCAGGTGATTAAATAGGTCTTGTACCTGTGCATCGCGGCTGCAACAAAGTGCACTTTGCTGAAATAAATTGCGAGTGCACAGTTGCAGATTCACAGTGTATGCGCGTGTGTGCGCGTGTGTGCTTGTCTAATTTCAATGCAAATATAGGTGAGTCCGGGATGGGTGCTTTTAGTTCGCAAATATGTGAGTCAGTGGGACTGTACGTTGCGCAGGTCAGTTTGCTTAGTGGCAAGCGAGCAGATTCCCCTATGGATATTATTATCGATCTTGTTCACTTTGTACACGTCCAGAAATAAGCATGGCGGGGAAAGATTTGCGAACAAGATTGCGCCAAATGATAACCAACGTCGATTAAGTTTCTCATATCAACTTGCGAGTCTTTTATTTTACACTTATTCTCACAAGGGCATGGGCATCGAAAAGCGGTAACTCAAAATGAGCTAACCGAGTCGTAGTTTAGTTGCAATTAATTAATTCCGATCCACAATCAATTACGCAATTAGTCTCGATGAAAAGGGGGCGTGTATGTGTCCGATAAGTCTCTCTCTCTCTCGGTCTCGCGAAAATCCCTCCCCTGTCGGTCTATTCTCGGCTCATCGATAACGCATCTTGTAAAGCATGGGAATGAGGTCGGATATGCCAGTGAACAATCTATTGCTTTTCTTCGCGGCTTTTGCAAAACCTAAACAAATCCCCCGCCCCCTTCTCCTGTCTCTGACACAGCACAGAGTGATCAGAAATCAGCTTCACGCCAACCACTTGCCATTTTCACGAACGCCGGCACGCCGCATCAACAGCACCCAGATGGCAGTGCCGTGAGATCCCGATTTCGTGGTGAGCTTGTCGTAAGCGTTAGGAAGAAAAAAAAACAAAAAGAGCGCTCGGAAATAATTCGTTTTAAAATACGCGTCGTGGCTGCTAATTTAAACATGCTATGCAGAATCTTCTTGTTGTGGAAATCGTATCCGATGTTTACTTACGGTAGGAAATTTACACATTTATGAAAGACACGCCGGTGGGACTAATAATGGAGCGAAATTACAGGTCGCCGGAGTTGCACGTATCCTCTCATGAATTTATTTTCTGTCCAATCTCACGATGGCATCTGTAAAAATAACGTGTTAGATTTAATAATAGACGTGTAAATCATGTACACAAGTACACACCTAGCCTCGCCTAATTGATGCATTGCCGCAGAGACCGTGCGCTCACCGAAAGATTATTTAATTGCATAATAATTGAAGATGCATCGGAGGCATTTGGGTGGACAGGTTGGTAGAACCTATATCTGATTCGAATGCCGAGATGTGTTACTTATACGCTGAAACGCTTTGTAGCCTGCTTTGGCTGGCAGACTGGTTATATATTTTATTCACCGCTGTCTATTCAGCCTTTGTGTACCTATACACACACACACACACACACACACACACACACACACACACCAGCCAACCATTACATTCAGCTATATCGTATGGCATTTTCTCTACGCGATTTCAACATGAACAGGTAGCATTAATAATGTATTATAAATATTATAGCAATTCTAGACGTTGCCAAATCTCCTATCTATAGAGACTGCAGACTGGAAGCATACCTTTTCGGTGCTTTGATTACGATTGATGACGTAAATTCACAAGTGGTATTAAAATATAATTTGAGTGTCGATTTCGATTTTGCATATTAGCGTATCGTATGTCAGTAATGCCACGCTAAGCCGTTCGTGCCTTTGGGTCAATGTTGACATTTTAATTGGCTATCTGAATAATGCAATCTTTCCCACATACACACACACACACACACAAACACATGCGAACACAGACACATGCGAGCACAGACACATGGCACCCAGTTATTTGTTCAACTCTTCGTTTGGTGCTGCATTCGTGCTAAAGAACACCTACCTAGTCTATTAGGTCATACAAATGCCCGATTTGTCATCGCGCTAATAAGAGTCATCTCTTCGACTATGTAGCGAGGTAAATTCCGTCATGTCGCCGGCACAGACATTCCCACCCGTTTTCTCAACGCTCTCGTATTTAGACCGCTTGCTAATGCTATTATAGTGAAGGGAGTTTAGTTTTTAGAGTAATGCTGCGTTTAGTAACGATCTCGTAATAATAATATAATATCTGGCTGAATGATAAACCTTTGCATTTTCCTTTTGCCTACTTCTTCTGGTCGTCTCTTGTTGCCCAATACCGTGTACCTTAGTTACTGTCGTGGGCAGTGAACTGAAAGCGTGGATGGATAGTAATTGTACAATCTCTGGCTGGCTCGCCGCTCACTCTGCCATCTTGGCTGTGTTGTGAAGTATTAGCTGTGCTTTATTTATTTTAATGATGATAACTGGGATCTCGTATAAAATGGATGGTCGTTTAGGTGAGTCAATTGGACGTGAAAGTAATTTTAAACTGGGATTTTACACATTTTAACCACAGTGTACTTACCGGTGAATAACTGACGAGCGTGAAAGGGCTATATATTTGATGAAACTGCTCTTTTACAGCCAAATGTTTGTGAAGTTGTTTATACATTTATAGAGTCTGTATTCCCGTGCGACTGATATGAGGCAGCTTGGTGATTGATAACTGACAATTTGGATAAATTAAGACCGTTTCGACAAGCTGCGGCTGCGCGATCTCTACAGTCACGGCCGATTCGACTGAAAAACGGAATGTCGCAAGTTTTCCGATTTAAGCCCCCTCGCCATTTGCCGCGCGCGTCAAGTTGGGCAATTAAATGATGTCGGAAATAATGCGGTGATTACAATTGCTGACAAATTTACCTTTTTTTCGCTTATTTACAACTCCAAGAAAGTTAATCATGCATGAAGTTACAAAACTTTGAGCTACTTAATCGAATCGTATTTCATTGTTTTCACACACACACACACACACACACACACACACACACACACACACACACACACACACACACACACACACACACACA
>QKMV01002350.1:0-13514 GCA_003287335.1 Lednia tumana
ATCTATATACATATACATATAACCACTATACTCAGCCTTACAGAATTGAGGGGTTCACTTTTACATCATTGGAGTTGCCGGCCGCGTTGCCTATTTACTGCGCCCTAGATTATTTACAGCACGTCGCCAACCCTTTGTTTTGTATAATATTCATCCGTGAAAGATGTAATTATTTTGAAGGGCCGCCGCCTCGTTTGGTGAACGATGCAGCGATATAGCCATGTGCTTTAGTCGTGAGCCCGTGACATTCTACAGCGTGTGGAAGCAGTTTGAGAGGGCTTTCTAGCCAGTCGACAACAGCCGCACGTCCGTTTAATATTGGTTATAGAGCTGAGGAGGAGGAGGAGGGAGCGGAGGGAATTCTGGACGACAAGGAATTGTGATGTCGGCCCGTGGATGCATGCAGGTAGAAATGAGTATGAGGTACCTACTAGAACCAGCAGCACATTGACTAGACGGTCTCGTCTCGCATAAGAAGAAAAGCGCCTTATACGGAAACTAAATACTTGATAAGACATCGTCAGAGAAAATAAGGGAAGCAGGCCGACTTTCGTTCACTGGTATTGATGATTCTATAAATACTGACACGAAAGAGTTTATTTAAAATAAATTGGCAGTGGAATAGTTGGGTGATGCGTTGTAGTTTTAAAGCGTAGATTTCTACTTTTGAAGCTGGGTTGAGTATTCATAACACTAACCTTTACTCTCTAGATAAGACATCAATGCCAAGCACAATGGTTTGTGTTCGCCGTTTCCCCATTGGATTTCCCAGCAACCTTCCCAAGTCCCAACATAACCTCATTGCAGTTCCTTTGTTCAATATATTAATGATAAGAGCACACTGTTCCCCAGTGGCGTAGGTCCTAGCTATAGAAAATAGTGGATATTCGACTGAATCCTGAGCATCACGTCATTTGGCAGATACGCTTCTTTGCAGGAACTGTCTTTTTCATGGCAGGCTGCTAGTTTAAAATGAGCAAACGAACATTCCATATTTAAACGAAAAAACGATATATGTCAAATATTGATTTAAAAAAGGATCCATTGGCTAGACTAGACAAGGGTGGTTTTATCGGTTCAGCGAGGGTGCGCCAACCCCCACCAAATTACTGTGTGGTTTTGCGATGATGACGCCTCACCCAATGGATGTACATCCACTCAAATATGCACTGTTCATTTCACAATGGTGAGTAATCTAATCACATAATCACTAATCTAATTTTTGCTCATAGTTCTAAACTCGTCTTGATGGAGAAATGTCTCCCTCGGGGCTTGGAATGAAAATCTCGTGGGTCCCGAATTGTCGGCATGGCCTCGAGCGACGACCTACGCCACTGGCTTCTTTTCCCTCCTCACACACAGACTCGGCGAACGTACAAACGCCCACACGTACAAACGTGCAAACGTACAATATGTGCCAGACCAGGGAACGAAAAGTAATTGCTTCGGTCACTAAGATTATGAGTGACTAAGGCCTAGGTCTGTTGACTGAAACGCATGATTAGTTTCATCATAAGCAGTCGCCGCGTTACACGTACGTCCCTTTTCGCATCTGTCTGAACTCGTGAAAGCTTGCTTGCCAGTAGTCGGTACCCTTGCTTTCCGCCAGTCGGTCGGTCGTTCGGTCCATTCTCTGCGCTCCACGCTCCACGCTCCACGCTCCACGCTCCATGACTCGTCAAGCATCCCTCTCCCCTCTCGACTAACTTGTCATAACAAGCTGGCATGCTCGTTCTGAGCCTAATTACACCTTCATTTGGCTAGAATTAATTATACACTCGTTCTCATTCTCGTAAGTTTGCCCCGAATAGCTACGATATTGTGCAAGTGTAAGTAGTAAAATGGCATCAACTTCGTGCGGTAATAACACTAACTCCTGAAAAAGGTGGCCGTATGCTCGAAAATAAACGAAAATGGGCAAGTCGATATTTTTGAAGAAGCCTGCGTGATACTGCTACGTGGAGAGGAGGAAAGTTTTGACTTCATGAACGACAATAATGAAGTTTTAATCGAGCCGAAAAAATTATAATCTGAAAAAAAAAACGCGCAGACTGATTGGATGTGCGTCCGTACAAAAATGAGAGAAAGGGTTACGTTCTATCCAATATAGATTTTCCGCGTCGACGCTTGACGTACTTCACGACAGACTACGCTCTAAGCTTCAGAATATGTATGCACATTTCTATGGTTTTTACCATACCACTCTTTTCTTTTTAACTAATTAGAAAAATCATTGAATTGAATAGAAAATGGGGTTTTAAATTCTAGCCGTCAGACAATGGATGACAGAGCTTTATAGCAATGCGCGCTGAGCACCACATTATTAGGGGAGAAAAGAAAATGCCGTTTCCCGCGCAACCATAGGAAATCCATGGCCGGACCCACGCAGGAGTGGTCTCGTCTGGTCTGGTCGGCTCTGGTCTGGTCCAGGCCGGACCGGGCAGGGCCAGCTGCCAGCCAAAGGCCGCGAGCCCACTAAATGAGCCGATCATTTCCCTCGACAAATTCGGCGTACGTCCGATATTCACGTCCCAGTGAGCATACATCGTTAGAACGTTTTCTCGAGAAGCTAATGTACTTCCAAGGGACACATAAATATTTCACTTCCATCAGCAAAAAACACGCTCAACTGTTGGAACATGAACGAATTCTTTGCCGTATGTTTTATGATGCGAATTCTCGTAATATTTTCTGCTTTAATGAATAAATCAAAATTTTCCACTTAGGTGTGCTATGCGAACCCTTATTTTATAGAATTATACCTATTCACACCAGAAATCTAAGAGGCTTACGTAGCCATAAAATAATATCCTTTCTTCGTTACCACAGGTTCCAGTAGGTTAGTAGGTATAAGAAATTTTAATTTGTTAATTTCCCTCCTGGTCGTCTTAGTTATGGCTAAGTGCTTCCACTTGAAAGGCGTAAGCTTTTTCCAAGGACAAAGGGGACTGAATTTCGCACATTTTCGCTCATGAAATGAACATTCCGGTCCGTTTTGAACGCAATCCTTGAGAAGAGATGACCAATTTCAAATTTCCAATGTCAGCCCAAAATACGTTACACACAATATCTGTCTTAAGAATATTAAAATCACTTCAAAAATACCTGCTTACTCGAGGACTCGAGCCCCTAAGGAAACAAGGAAACAGGAAACAAGCAGGTATTTTTGAAGTGATTTTAAGTTTCTTAAAATTATAAATAGCCGTGTATTTGGCTTTAACTGTTGAATCCTTGTAATATCTGTCTTAGTTGCGTCGCTCCCAGCCAAGTGATTATTTTTGGGTACGACTCAGTCCAATCCAGACGCATAGTGGCGGTGATCTGCCACTTCCTCCAACTGGCACTTGCGAGTTGGGCCTTGCGAGGAACTCTTACCTTGAACGACCAATCTGACGATCTTCTCCGGCTTCGGCCTGTTGTTGAAAAGACAGCTGTACTCAGCACTGTCTTCCGCTGTGACCGGATGGAAATGCAACGCGAACGAGTCCGGCAATAAAGTGATTCGATGCCGGTGCTCCCAAACCGTCGTGCTCTCTCCCATGTATTCCACTAGCTTGACGAGATGTGATCTCCACTCCAGCATGCTGACCAGCGAGTGCTCCGACACGCCGGGGCACGGCAGCGTTACATTGGCGCCCGCCTCCCAAGTCACCGTTTCGACAGGGATGGCCGTTACATCTGAAAGCCAACGACCAAAGTTAGTCACGATTACATTCTTAAGACTCATGTCTTCTGCCTAATTTCAGCACTAGTTTTCAAAAAAACTGGTAGTGAATGGGTTCAACTGCTGAGAACTTCTGACAGAAAAACTGCCAACGTTTGGCTCCCAAACCAAACCAAATTGGACTCGACGTCCTCGAGTAAGCAGGTATTTTGGAAGTAATTTTAATATTCGTAAAATTATAACTAGCCGTGTATTTGGCTTTAAAAGTTTAATCCTTGTCATATTGAAAGCTTCTTCGGGCAATCGCCCCGAAGAAGCTTTCAATATAGTTAGCGAAACGTTGGTAGTTTTTTTTTTAGAAGTTCTCAGCAGTTAAACCCATTTTACTAACAGTTCTTTTGAAAAGTTAGTCACTCTTGTTAACGTCATCGACGGTACAGTTTCTAGTGTCGGAACGGCCATGCGTACTGCTGGGAACATGTTTGACATTTACATAATACGCAGGCATTGGTTGATGGCGACATGGTTTTAGCCGTAGTGCTCTGATTTGAGGAACGTTGCGACGACGTTTCGGCAGCGGGGGCAGCGGCAGTGGCCTTGTTCAGGGGCAAAACAGATTCTTCCGAACAGAGATTATCGTATAGCCATTTTATCACGCTAAACACAGCTGGTTCTGGTTGGACTTCACGGTTTTGATCTCTCAATCGAGACCAGCAAAAGGGTGACAAGCCGAAATACTGCATGGATCTGAGAACTTCCGATTTTTTCTCGCCTTTGTAAAGACATGAACTAGGAAGTATATTACAATGTCTCCTTTATTACCGGAAGCAATCAAACCCTAACATAACCTCGTTCATCGTTGGTTGTTAATTAATTCAAAATCGTTGCGTTGAAACGAATTACTATTTTATAGCTGATTAATTGCATCGGCAAGCTTCAGGCCTTCTGCCTCTCGGTAACGTAACTACAATATTTACATTTAATCCTTCCTCACTTCCCAGTTGCCGTGTTACTAGTCTATGCGTAATACAGGGTTAGTATATAGGATGGGTTGGGTTGGGTTTGGATAGAATGGGATGTGAGCTACATGCCAACAAGGCATGGCCCAAGCGGATTATACCGAGTCCAAACGATTTACTATCTTATTACGGCGAGGGCGTTGAAGTAAGCACACACACACATACACACATGCACACACATACACACACATATACACATATACACACACACGCGCGCACACACACACACACTTGGCGAAATTAGTACTTAAAGCCTCTAAATCCTCATATTAAATAGGCAACTAAGAGTTAAGTGCATTCTGCATGTGAAGACTGAAGACTATACAGGATTTAGTTTCGTCTGTGCCTAGCCTCAAAACATCATAAATCAACAACAAGATGAACAGGCTGAGAGTGTTTGAAGCTTTAATTTACCGAAAGCTGTTTATTATGTACTCTTAGGTACGGTGGTACCGCCTAACAGATTGTGGCAATTTTCGATACAACTAGATTGGATTGAAAGAGTGTGTTAAAGGTGGCATTAGGGGAAAATGTCACCGGAAAAAATTAGCGACCGAAAATTGGCGACAGAGGAAATGGGGCCGGAAGAAACGGAGAAATGAAACTATGCACGGAACGAAAGTCGTGGCAAAATGTTAGTTACGTTCAAAGTTGAAACCATCGTCAACACTGTGGGAATAATGGCCGAGTCTCGATTACTACCTATCCTTGTACTGCTAACGCTATATGCGACTCTTCTTTGTCTAACATCGCGCCTACAGCCTGCCACACGGCCGAACTTTTTACTTCACTGCCTATTCTTGTACTGTCTATGAGGGAAAACGAACACAATAGGGTATATCTTGTACCAGTTCAAATTCAACACGTAACTTTATAGATACGAGCTGACCAACCAGAATAACCCCAAAAAAATGTCGCCAGTATACGAACCGATTGCTGTAAGTACCGACTAGCTGCAGAATGTGTATGCAGTACGGGGTTAGACCAACGAGCGAGCGCACTGTTCATTATTTCAATCACAAATGAAGTTCCGAAGCGAAGTTCCCGAAGTTCTGAAGTTCCCCTCGTACTCGTAGGCAGTACAAGAATAGACAGTATCGGAACATATTCGACAGCGCGGTGGGGTGTAGGCAATGAGAGAAAATAAAGGGTCACAGATTGCGTAGCCAGAACAAGATTAGGCAGTTTAAGAAAGAAGCGTCCGTATTTGTTCGATTTGTGCAGCTATTCTGGCACGCTTGGTACCGTTTCGTCATTTATTCCACCCTATTTCGTTATTATTATCTCCACCATTTTCCCTCGCCCTTTATTACGCCATTTTGTTCGTCGCCATTTCTTCCCATTATCGTAATAGGCATATTGAGCGAGGTTTATCTTTACTTTACACTGATGGCATCAAGATTGGAAAATCCATCTGCATGTCGATTTAAAAAAAAAAAAAGCGGACAAATCCTTCTTCGTGTTTTTTCTATCAAAACAAGCAGCTTGAAGATCTACATCGTGAAACTTTAAGCCATGATCTCCCGTGTCCAGTCAAGTGGCACGGCACAGCGCGCACATTTCTTCTTCGACTGCCAACACTGTCACCGAACGCATTTCTAACTTTATTACTGGCCAAGGTGTCAGCAGCCAGTCGACTGGATGGCTGTAGTACAAGGCTAGCTGGCGTCTTTTCTCTGTCAGATGGATGGACGCCGCCGCCGCCGCCGCCACCACCCCCCACCCCAGCCCCTCGATACTACTACTAGACGCGTTGGTATACGCTTCAAGAAAAAAGCCATTTCAAGATGAGAATACCCTTAGATTTACCCAACCGTCCGCAATAATGCATTACTGTAGCGTTACAATTGTATACAGCTATAATGGTACAAAAACAGCTCTAAACTGCTACGGGCTGCACTTAGGTTATATTGTAGATAAAATACTGTATACATAGAATTGAACATAATATACATACCTATCTACTAATAGTAAATAATGTACATAGCTAAACTAATATTCCGTGAAGCTACAAAGGATAGACCTTTCTCATGACTATAATAATATAAAATAATTAATTCTTATCAAATGTGCGATAGGTATTAGATGGATGAATTGAAAGTGGTTGATGTGCCTACTATAATATGTTCCGCATTCTCTATGCACTGTTTTCATGGTAATCTCCGTGACAGGAGTGTGGAGAAATGTAGTTCCCTTTCCCGTGAGCGACGGCCTGCTTTTCTCGAGTCCAAGACTTCAAAATGTGTACTGTTCCTTCGTTCGCAGTTTGCAATTATACTTCCAAGTCATCATGCCTTGCCTTAGCCCAAGCTAATAAATAATAATCCTCGTGCTGCCACCGGCTTTATACTGTACAAGGTTGTCGGAATCTATAGCTGCATCCCAGTCTTAAAGAATAGAGACCATGGCAAACTCAGCACGCCTGATTCTTGAACGCATTACGTCTCTATTTTGGCACATTCTGACTTTGTTCAATTTCAATCAAACAGCAGAATAAAAAAATGCTTTCTTCGATCCGAAATTCTAAATAAGGAGAATAAAAAATATAAAGACTCGTTGTAGACAACAAAAGAATTTCGTTTCCAATCTATTCCATAATACCGTGCCTAAAGCGTTACTAGTACGTACTACCATTATATCGTTAGCATCACATTTTTAATACACGAGCCGCTTAAAATGAAAGAATGCATCGTTTTCTGGTAGATTAGCAATACTTCTTGTAGATCACATACGCATAACATGTTTCACGTAAAATAGAAGTAGAAAGACCTTCGCAACAATTTGACGCTTTCAAATGCAGTGATAACTGGTGAGAATTACTCTGAATCCTGTTTAAGTACCACTAGCTTTCAATTAAAAGGAAGCATTTTTGAAGACATATCGAAGCTGCTTCACTCGACCCAACGATGAATAGAACAAATGTAGATGTATCAAGTCGCAAAAATAGTGTAGAGGTAAAGGCGGAAGGATCCAAGTTGAAGTAGAATAAGTATCTCTTGGGAGCAATAATCCATCCATCTCCCACTGTTCGCTACATAGTATTAGAATGCTACTAGTCTTGTCTTATGACTGGCAGACCGACCGCAGAAGCAGACCATACATCGTGGGAGATGATATTAATCGGTATAGGAACTACCCTATTAAGCTAGCAAGGAGAAATGGAAGGAACGAAGTGCTTTCTTAAGCCGCACTATAAAACTACGAGACTTGGAAAGTTGGGATATATTAGCGATATAGGCTTTATGATAAACGATAGTATAGCCTTAGGGTTTATTGCATCATACCTTTCAAAAATAAATTTTACTCATTCATCTTAGGACGTGAAGTGCCAAACGGATCTCGGTGAATGAATTCATGCAAAAATATGATATAAAGATAAAGTCGCGGTGGAAGAAATATAAAACGAAGCGAAGCGGCGAATAGAGGGTTACTTATAGATCTATCGCACAGCATTTTGTCCCGAGACCTATCCGACCTATCAAATAATATCGGCAGCGATTCAGCATTGGCCTAAGCACGAAGTGGGCGAAATAAAACCCGTACGTGATGTTAAGGCAACATTCTGGATGAAAATGATAATACTGAACTGAGCAAACAAGAAAAAGCTCGACGATACCGTGTTATTAACATACTGATCTAATCATCAAGAAAATCTCAATCAGCATGGCTTGCACAAAATGTGATAGTATTAACTCGAGCTGTCCCACGATGTTACGTCAAATGTATGCCAAAATGTCACAATTTTATATGACAGTATACAACATTCCTTTGTTGGGGGGAACGACACAAAAAGGCTAAATGAGAAATCAATTTCAGGATATCATTTCATGAAAGAATTTAGGAATGCCGACATGTTTTGTCCTAACTTAGATTACAAGGAAGAGCGTGGCTATGCCTCTTAGGGGACAATGTGCAAGCCTGGCCACATGATTTTTCGTATTATTTATTAACAATGGTGTTGCTAAAGAAAGTGTCAAGTTTTTTAAGATGAGAGCACTATGTTTTTTTCTCATATAGGCATGTCGGGCGAGCCAGCACTGAAAGCTTCATGTTGACTAGACTGAAATATTTACTAATACTATTGTGAAATTGTTTTGGTCAATAAGTAAGTAAGTATGTAAGTAAGTAAGAAAGTAAGTAAGTAAGTAAGTCAGTAAGTAAGTAAGATAGTAAGTAAGTAAGATAGTAAGTAAATTAGTAAGTAAATTAGTAAGTAGGTAAAAACGTAAGTAACAAGGTAAGTCAGAAAGTTAATAAGTAAGTAAGTAAGTAAGTAAGTAAGGAATTAAGTAAGTTAGTAAGTAAATAAGTAAGTAAGCAATTTAGTAAGTAAGTTAGTAAGTACGTAAATACGTAAGTATCTTAGTAACTAAGAAGTAAGTAACAAGATAAGTCAGTAAGTAAATAAGTAAGGAAGTAAGTAAGTAGACTTAATATTTCAGAAGATATGGACCAAGATCAAAAATATCTCGCTTTGTCATCTTCCATAAAATGCTTTCAGAACTGGCCGCGGATCATGGTTTCGTGATTGTGTGGCGATATTATGTTGCATAAACCTCGCTGCTTAATTCAAACAATCACATTGCCCTTCCAGGGAAGAATCAGCGAACGCGAAGCACAGAATCAAATGTATACGTTTGGCTTGCGACTATTTGCTTAGAATTAGATGTCTCGAAATATCTCTTGCTGAAACACGATAAGCAATGAGTAAACAGATATTCCACCATCTTCTATGTGGTATTAATTGAGCACAGATGTGGAAAGCAACGACGCTTAACTTTCAATTACAATTAAATTAGATCTTCGGTTAATCAGCAATTATCTGATGAAGTGTTTTTGAGAGAAGGTGTAAGTTAAATTTCTCCTGATTAAAAGACAAGTTTCTGAACTCTGTTTTCTGTGTGCCCCCATGTATTGATTTATTGGACGAACTCGGAAGCAATACTACAAACCATGGGCTTGGGACCCGCTCTGACCTTTAATGCCCCGAGCTGTGCCCCTGTGACAACTAAATCTTAATTAAATTGCAATTTGGTGAAATTTGTCTATACAATTCAGCAAACCAAGTTATGAACCGCAATTTAAGTTCGGGCCCCATGGTTCACCAGCATACAGCGTGATAGTGGTACATGAATGCGCTAAGTGATTGTTGATTGCATTGATAAAGAGAGATCTCTCTTTAATGGGTCAAATCATGGTGTTTTACCGTTGTTCTAAATAATTAACTTTTCGTCTAGTCGCCAGGTTTTCAGCATTGCCCCTCGTGAGATGGTCACACAGCACATGCATGCATTACGCATTATAGTACCCACTACCCACGATGTAGGTACTTACTGGTACATCTGTGTAAACATAACTGCGAACAAATCATCAGCCAACAATGCTGATAGCTAACAATGCATCCCTTCAATGGGTATTAACTATTTAGTTGAATACGGAAGTTAATGCAGTTGTCTAATTACTGATTGATTGATGGAATTTCATAATGACCCTTGGTTGGAAGCTTGAATGCGTTCGTCCCTGGTCGAGTGACACTGTAAGCCGATGCTTCAGAATTTCAACGCATAGGGTAGATGAGAGCGTCACATTGGCACATTCGAGTATGGAGTATGTATGTAGATGTCTGGTAATAAAGTAGCAGATTCATGGTAAAGTTATGTGTCCAGTGTGCGCCCAATTCAATGGGCACGTTCGCCCATGGTATATCACCCCTATCAATATCAAAATACGGGCTCCCGTTGCCTTCTACCCTCACGTCTGCCATTGAATAAGCCATCCCTTAAAATAAACTTATATACACCCAGAGAATTGAGGCGAAGAAAGTTGGCGTAAATTGATGAAAAATGCGTGACAAACACACCAAAAGTTGTATTTGTAATATAATTCACTTTATTGGGCAGATGAAAAGCAATTTACTAGATCATATAACACGTGCGCAGAATATAAGCCCTATACCGACGTCTTTTATTTCGCTGCTTTAGCAGCTGAAAATACAGGATAGGTACGTTAAAAACTCCTTAGTTGCATCTCACAGATGTAAATCAATAGTAATCGAGTATGCATGTACCTTTAAACAAGGAAAACTTTATTAATTACCCGTTCTGAAATAAATGTATGCAATACTATTATGACAAGCAATATTCATACGACTTTGCTGTGTATAAACTAGCGCAGATATGCATCTTCGAAACTGGTATAAAGTGAAAAGTTTTAGTTAGTTATCGCGTATCTATTCGAGGGTTCATAATGTGGTGTGGGTGGTAGGAAATGAGGAACGTAATTATAAGAAGCAAAAATGGCGCAGTATTGCTTTTGACGGAGCGAGTGAAACAGCATTTGTGTGTGTGTGCATGTGTGCGTGTGTGCGTATGTGTATGGAATACCTATCCGTCCACAATATTCGTATTCGAAAAGTATCTGTGGGCATATATAGTAAGCAACACCTCTGAGTTATTCGACGTCAAAGGTCGAACACGAGCTCTGGTTGGCTTGGCACATAAAATGAGGAAAAAGTACAATAGATTGAAGTATTGGCAGGACGTGCTCCTGCACAACGACAAACATAACTGGAACCAATGTGTCCCAGATCTAAGATCACGCGCCCATTTGTTTTGTGATACTGGGATTGGGACGTAAAAGTGTACAACGGGCGAACTATGCAGTAAATCCCTCTAGGATTGTTAGCAAAGTTCCCATTTAATAGCGGTTATCGAATTGTAAAAGTCGTGTGATAAGCGATGCTTGATGCCTGGCCCATGCCTAGTGCCTCATGTGCCCGGCCCCAAAGTGAGCGCGTGTTGCCCAAATGCCATTGCAGCGAAGATGAACGGCTGGCTGAAACAAATCCCTATAATTCACTTCGAAGGCGAGCCTGCTAAGCTCAAGGCGTGCCAGGGACGAGAAATGGCCGATATTTTACGGCTTTTTCTGCGGCCATTCAATATCTTTGGTTAGTTTAGTGAAAGGGAACAAGGAAGAGATCATAGACGTGGATGTGGATGATGATGTGGATGAATTGAGAGCCGTGTGGATGGAGTAAATCGAACGAAATACGCAATATGATTTGGGACACACGAACGGAAAATTATAGAAATGAAGTTAAAGAATTTTCTTCTTAAATACTGTCTCTCGGCTATTTCGGAAGTATCTCGTGAAAGAAGACTAATCATCGCAATCGGGAAAGAAAAACGCTATATATTTTTATGGGTTCGAACAGCACAGCATACTATATACACTTACTTTCAATTTATCGTGAAGCTATAGGAACATCAAAATGCACTAATGAATTGAGTTTGAGGTCACAGCTGAGAAGACATCTTTAAGTGCAAATTTGACTCCTTTTACTTTGCTTCTCTAACTTTATTAGCTGCGTAAACCCAGCCTGCATACATATATAAGGCAAGATTTATAGCTAATTCAGAGTATTGGGTGTTTGACTGTAAGGAATAGGCCTCTGAAGGATCGCTGTGCGATTCCACAAAGCTCATAATGTTAAGTTATTCCAGTGGCGTGCTATCCTTACGTTTTCTAGGCTCGCAATCAAAGATTTTCCCACCGAGACCCACTTCTTAAAGGGTGTTGTTTAAACAATGAAGCTCGTGTTACAGCTGGCGCTATAGGTCATATAAAACGGGGACTCGCCAGATTCTAAACTTTTGCTTTCTCAGTGTCTTTAAATTTTATACTCTAAAATATCCCGTGGTGCACACTGTGAAACTGCTAAAAATTCAAATAACTTCGCTAAATTGATTTAACTGGGCGATATTCTTGGCGATCGTTCCGGTTATGATACGCACATTTACGAGATAGGTCGCGTTTGAAAGGCAAAATGGGTTTCTTGTTTTCCGTTTACAAATGTTCTTAGGTTTCCCCGGAAATTAACTCCCCTTTTGCGCAAGATAGTTTGCTTGAAACGTTCCATTAGGCTCTCCGAACATAAAATGGGATATTTATCAGAGGCGCACGTTCAGCTGATCAATATGAACGTCTACCTGAGAAAACACCGCTCCGTGTTCGTGAGGGAAACAATAGGTTCCGTGGTATCTCCAAAAAAAACACCCACAAATCGTTTCCATTTATACCAGCGAGAAGACGTTGGCTGCGGTGTCATCGGACACCACTTGGTTATCTTCGTCCAAATCTGGAATACGTTTGACGACAACAGAACAATTTACATCTTCCATCTCCTTTCGCTGAACGAATTTCATTTCGAAAAGGCAAATACCTGAACAGGCCACACGCACAAAAAACAGACCTGCGACAAATGTTATCAGATCATGGGTGGTTAAATAGAAGAAATTACTTGCGTATGTGTTTACATTCACAAGTGTTGGGCCGTGCAAGTATTTAGATAGTCAGAGAAATACCGCAATAAAAAATGTGAAAACATGGTCGCTCGTTCAGAAACGTCTGCTGTGCAGCCATTCATTAAACTTTGGTTCCATAGGTAGTAAGCATTTGACCTGCAGGTTGCGAACTGTTCCTTCTAATTACAAGCATGCACCGTGATATCTCTTGTCAATTATCACTCACATCACATATCAATCTCAGCTTCGCCTCACCTCACCTCCGCTCCCACACTTCAATCAGATCCCAAAGTATTATTTTACAGAAACTCGTTGACGGTTTGAAACCCAGCTCCATCACAGCCATCCACCTCAGGAAGAAAAAGTGCTGGATATCGAATAACTTTCTGAATATCAGAATTTTCTCTCGAAATTCAACTTGTGAGCAGCTTTTGACATTCCCTCTGCTCCATAATAGCTTTACTGCCTATACCAGCTGTTGTGGTCCAGGAGATTTCATTTCGCAAGCAAACATAATAATATACT
>QKMV01002351.1:0-13192 GCA_003287335.1 Lednia tumana
TGCACGGAATTAATTTTGTTTCTGAGGATTATCTCTTAACTCATGGTTAAGAAAAGTTGTAAAACCGGCCCTAAATGTTTATTTATGGCGTTGGTTTTGTGTTCATACAATATCGATGCGTTTGGGAGTTACAATCCATCGTTCTTTAACAAAGCGTATCAACAATCAAGAGGTTTTCCGCAGCAAGATAATTTAGAGCGCATGGTACACAACTAAACGCAACAATAAACCGGTTCCCGCGCGACCACGATGTTTCCGGTGCCAATGTTTCGATGAAGATTCCACTAAATTGACGGCACAAGACTTCCGAGCACATACTTCAAAATTGACCAATGGAATGGTACTCCAGATGTGCCAGAGACGCGTTTGAGCAAATTAGCGCCGGGGGGTCGTCGACGACCGTTCACCTGACTCGACCTGGTGGTTGCATATACCCCGAACCAATCCCAGTTAACGGGAACAGCTTGAAGCAACCTAAATCGGAACCAAACGTGAGTCTTGACGATTCAAAGTTTACAACTTTCAGCATTGTGACCATAGCGAGTCATTGCGCGAGCGACTTATTTAGATCGCAACCGCAATCGCAACCGCAGGACGCCGATATCACTCAGCAGACAAGAACAGTCAAGGTTCCGACAGGTATCGTTTTTGTAGAAAGAGGTCCAACAAACAATTTTTATCAAAATTCTCAAAATGACGAAAACACTATCGGAAATAGAATAAAGAGGCAGATTAGAGAAAAATCCAGTGAGTATAAGGACCTAGGCTATGCACTGGCTGCTGAATATAAATATCAGTTTGAAGAGTATTTAGAGGAGAAAAAAATAGAGCTTAGTAAGAATATAAAAGCTGAGGCGAAAATCGCACAGGATGTGGTGTATGCATGGACTCAAGAACTGATCAACGAAGTTAAACTGAGAGCTTTCGAAGCCAAGGAGAAAGTTGTCGTTTTGGGTGATGAATACGCATCTCAAGCAAAAATATACGCGGCAAAGAAGGGTGAAGAATTGTCTGTTAAGTTACAGGATGAATTGAAATACAGAGAGGAGATAGCAAAAGTGTGGGCTGAAGAATTCGCCATACTAGCCAAAGAGAAATCGATTGAAGTTAAAAACCGCGGGTTCATTTTGGCTGAAGAGTATGGAGATAAGGTATCCACTTTTGTCGTAGAGAAAGGCGGGGAATTAGTTCATAAAGTTCACGTGGAAGCGAAGAATACAGCTACCTATGTTCAACAGTGGGCTAACGAACTGACAAGGGACGCTAAAATACAGGCTGGAGGCAAATTATTGTTTACTGAACAAAAGAGCGCAGATAAACGAACACTAGAAAAAGCAGAACAATTGCAAGCGGAATTGACTCGGTCGGCGGAAATAGCTCGAAAGTGGGCCGAAGAACTAGCTATAGAAGCAAAGAGACTCGAAGAGAGAATTAAGAAAGAAAATTTTGTTGCTAAAGCTGAGCAAGAGTATAAGGAAACTGTTACCAGGCTGAGAGAAGCGGCAAACCAAACCAGCGCAGTTGTAAGTGAACAAGAAAAACGGCAGGCAGAAGAGGTTGAAAAACTGGCCAAAGAAGTATACGACAAGTTCCAGAAGGAGCTGCAAGACTCGGCAGAGAAAACTCAGAAGCTGACTGCAGAACTAGCGGCAGAGGCCACTAAACAGGCCGATCTAGCAGAGGAGCGAGGTAAGGATCTGCTGGAAAAGCTTCGACAAGAGCTCGAGGGGTCCGCCGAACGAGCGAGAGAATTCAGAGAAGCGACGAAGAAAATAGTGAACGTTGCAGAAGAAAATATCAAAAAAGGAACAAGGGAGTTGTATAAAGAGCACAAACCTTGCCAAAGTAATACAGAAGGTAGGTCAAACAATTAGTGCACTGGCGTACCAGTATTGAGAGGAATTGGTGAAAATAATTTGAATTTTACCAAAACTCGCAAATTTTGAAAAATATTGTACTCAGATCTAGACGCTGCTCAGAAGAATCTACAGAACGCGGAAAAGCGCGCTGTGGCGTTGACAGAACAAGCTATACAAGCAGCAACTGCGCTCGCTGTACTTACTGTGGAATCCTCCGACGAGGCAGAAAAGAAAAGAGCCGAACTAAAGGTAACGGCTGCAGAGATTGAAGTAGAACTTAAATCTGCCCAAGAAACGGTTCAAAAAATATATAATTAATTGAAAGAACTTGAAGACTAAAAGACAAGAAACGAAAGAGACCAAGACAAGGAGCTAGTGAATATCGAACTTCACTGATACAAAAACATTCTGTTTTTCTAAGTGACACGAACTAAACTGTAACTTTAACCTGTTAGAAAAACTATCGAAGAGGATACTTCAAGATGTCCATGGATGACGTGAAGAAGAATTTAGCCGAAGCGGAAAAACGACTTAAGGAGTTGACAGCAGAAGCCAAAACTTCGGCAGCAGCACTTGCTAAGCTTGCGATGGATGCCTCGGAAGAGGGCAAGAAGAAGGCAATAGAATTGAAAGCTCGGTCTGCAGAGATCGTAGAACAACTAAAAATTACCCAAGAACAGATTAACAAGTTTCAGAAAGACATGCAAGAACTTGAAAAAGCCGCCAAAAAAGCAGCTGAGAAAAAGAACACATGAACATCGAAAGGCCGAAACAGAAAAATCTTTAGTTTTCTCAAAGTCACCGTGAATTAAAACTTGAAGTATTTTTTTTTCAGATATTTATCAGTGTCGGTGAGAAAACTTGTAATTTGTTATGGAGGAAGCTCAACAGAATTTAGAGGAAGCGCAAAAGCGTGTTGATACATTGACAGAAGAAGCTAAACAAGCGGCTGTTGCTCTCGCCAAACTTGCGTTTGATTTCTCCGACGAGGCTAAGAAGAACGCAGTTCAACTGAAAGCTAATGCTAAAGATGTAATAGGAAACCTTCGAGCTGCCAAAGCAGAAGTAGCCCGACTGCAGCAAGAACTGAGTGAACTTGAAGCGCAATGAAGTTGAAATAAACAAGCCGCGAAAGAACACCTGAACATCGATTGACTCAGACATACAAATATTTTCAAAATTCTCAAAGACACCGTGAATTAAAATTGAAAGTTAACTTTTCTCGCGATATCTAGTTCGATAAAACAAAAAAATACAACGTAAAAATGGAACGTTCGGGATCAAAATGCAACGCGAAGGATTCAAATCTGCGAAAATCTCTTTCGAATACACAATCTCAGCAGAAAGAATCTCTTGAAGATCCTGCAATGGAGGTTAGAAATCTAATGAAAGATCTGCTCAGTACGACACTGAAAATCAAAACGTTATCGATGAGTCTGTACTTTTTGGAACCCAAGCTACGAGAGAAGTCCAAAAAAGAAAAGGCTGACAACATATGATGTTTTATAAATGATTTTTCATGACTGAACGTATCTACTAAATTGTGAGAAGATTTTTGAACATTAAACGACCACTGAATACACAATTTTATTCGTAATTATTTTCAAATTTTTATGTAAATTATTAGACCCTTAAAAATATTGGAATTCTTCCACACCTGTCTTTGTAAAAGCTGCTAGGCAAATATTGTTACTGCTAAAGAGTGATTCAAGCTTCAAATCGCTTTGTGTAGTGTTTGTCGACTTGGAGTGCTCAATAAATTAATCTACGTATGCACTGCAACAGCTTAAGGCCTACGTCCGCGTATTATGTGTTCTTTACAAATACCACTCATTCACTTAAACTTATACCTTACATCTGGATCAAGCATCGTTTTTTGATCGGTGAAGCCGCCTACGCTTCTGTTTGAACAGCGACTGTCTCTAAAATTGTTCCACGCATTAACGATTTTTATTATTACATTTCATTGGTGTTTAATCAGAAACAGTTCTTTGAAATGGCTCTCAAATGGAAGATTTTTCTGATTGTCTTGACAAATTTCTGCAACTGCGAAGTTTTAAGGAACGCTTTGAGTGTCATTCATAACCACTGGAATTTGAAAGAGGTTACTCTCGTCTATCGAAACACACCTACCCGTAAGTGTAACTTCCGTCGATTTAAAACTTCTGAATCATTCCAAGATTAAATTTTAAACAAATATACCTGTTGTAATGTAACTACACAAGCACACCACGTTTACTTTCGAATTAGGAAACTATCCCTCGCAAGTGCATCAATAATACAAACTGCAATTTTTCTTATCATACCTCCGTTACTTAACACCTTCTCTATTGCAGTGCTTGGCTGGCCACCTTTTGACGTGCCCAGAATTCAAAATCTTACCTCGACAGGAGTAAACGTGGCATTCCTCGATCTAACCAGAGGCGAAATGCTACGTCACGTAGCTATTAAGATGTTTCCGACACCTATCACTTTTTTTCTCGCATTGCCAATAGATGATATCAAAGATACTTTACGACTGGTAGAAAAATGATTTTAATTAACTAAGACTTGACTTGCGCTCCAAAATGATACTAGAGAGTGAAATGTAATGCGTTGTCATATATTTTAGCTCCTTCATCCATCTAGCGGCCATCTTCATCGATTGCACGAAAGACTCGAAATCCTAATCTCGGTACCAAAACAGGATTACGTGGCACCGTTGTTGTCAGGTATAAAGCTATATTCCATATCAAGCAGAGTGCGTTAAAAACTAGCCAGCTGATTGTCAGCTAATTTTCCGTCGGCGCATAGACGTGTAATGCAATTATATATTCCATCCGTTTTAGTGAGAGAATCAGTGTACAAAGAAAATCACGCATGGTGTGGCGAAGCACTCATAAAGAACCCCGTGTGCTTTTAAGAATATTAAAATAACTTCAAAAATACCTGATTACTCGAGGACTGATTCTAATCTTCTTAAAATTATTACTAGCCGTGAATTTGGCTTTAAAAGCTTCAGCCTTGTAACCCCTTGTGGGTTTGAAAAAATAAAATAGTTTAGATATCAGAGCTTTATTTTTTAACTAGAGTACCAGAGCGTACTAGAAAATTGCTTGAGAACTGGCCACTTTACTGCGCAACAGCGTTATACTTACACTCACATCGTAATATGACTTCGTATTTTATCAATTGTTCCATTCAGATCTGTACATACCGATCTACTGTCAAGTATACTTCATCGTCTTACCTCCATCCTGGCGACCTTCTCAACTGCCACGCCTGTTCGAAGTGTACCATATTCCGTCGTACAGTCGCAGAAATCTGCCAATCGCCTTGACAATGTTGCTCGTGCGTCCCGGATTTTCCGTCCCTTGTAAGCACGAGGAACTTTGGGAACGTCGTCGAGATCTCCAGGGAATCCAGCTTAAAGCGGAAACCAGGCACCTGCCGCCGATGGTGATTGTGGACAACACCAGTGCAGCTGGGGCGACAAGTGAGATGAAAGTATCCGGTTTCATACCAGAGATCTGGCGCGAGCTCGAAAGTCTTATGAACTTTAGGTAAAATAATCGGAGTTTACAGATTAGACAATAAAACGTCAAGATGAAGTTAAAATATAAAAATGAAATTAATGTGACGAAGCGATTGAGTGAAGTCTCGTTATAACGCGATGCTTTTAGAGAGTATATCTTTGAGCTAGGACGAGACGCAATTTTATTTGTGGGGAAAACGATAACGTTTTGACAGCGGGGATATTTTTACTTTTTCGATATTTGATTACGTACCTACTCCCTACATAACAAGGGTTCGATTATCGGGATAAAATATAAAGGACTATGTTTGGATAATAAAACTCATAGGACAGGTTTAACTGTGGCATTCGAAATTCGGAGTGAACACGATAAGCCATAGACAGGGTTGTCGATATCGATGGTCGAACATAAACCTCCATGACAGCAACGAGTTGTCTGTACATTGCACGGCTAGTGTTTCCCATGGATGCTAAATTTCTTAAAATGATCTGTTCTTTCAGCACTTCATACCGAGAGTCAGTGGATTCGGAATTCGGGGCTCTTTCTGCCGATGGCCAGTGGTCAGGGCTGATGGGGATGCTCCATCGACGAGAGATTGACGTCGCTATCGCAGGGTTGACGCTGACGAATGAGCGCGTGAAAAATGCCGATTTTACTCACGTGGTGTACCAGAATAGGTGATTTCATGTTTGGACGGGGGAGCTAGCGTGGCAAATTGTGTGCCATTGACTACTTGCTAATCTGACAGTGCGTTACATTGAAGCAGAGCAAAGTGTGCGTACGAACGCGCGTTGGTCACTTTACGTTGGTATTTGCGAACAGGATGGATTAGTAAAAAAATAAAATTCCCATTAATTCTAATACGACAGGCGATGTGGCAGACACTTTTAGGTTAGCATTATTATCTTTTTGAGTCATCTTCCTACGTAAATATATATTGAGTGGTGACTATTGAGAGAAGACTATTTACGATAGTACTCTGAAATTGAGTTCAATTATAAAGTTCGTGTAAAAAAAAAGGTAATTAGTAAGTAATTATTCACTCAGCTTTTTGACTTGAAGCTTGTAAAATATGCTTTTTTTCATATAGACTGATGCTGAATATGCATGGCCGTGACCTTCATAAAAAATACACCCTGCAATGAGGAAATAAACCTAGCAATGCTTTCATTATCCAGCAAGGAACCGATTAATGTATATATTCAAACGAGACTGGCAAAAATTCTTCTCAAAAATAGAAATTCGATGCCAAGCATTTCTTTCTGATTGCAGTTACCGAATTTATTTCCGTAAGAACGATAACACAATGTCGCTCAACTCGTTGTCTTTGATGACGCCGTGGCAAATTCTTTTCACCGTCCTCGCTTCGGTTCTTGTCTCGACACTTGCCCAGGTGATAGCGTTGCGTTACGTAAGCGAAACGGAAATCACTGGGCACACACCCACGGCGGAAACGGTTTTCTTCTACAACTTCTACGCATTTTGCCAGCAAGGTAAAGTAGTATATTTGACAGCGTCGTAGCGATGCAACTTTATTTGTTTCAGTTACAGCGTTGTTTATTATCCGTTTCACGAGCATATGAGTTAGCGAACATAAAAAGTTAACCCATGTTTCCAGCCCTGCGAAAAGCGTAGAATAAACATGTATTCCATGGTGAGAATTCTTACCAAGATCTTGTGGAATCCTGTGAGATCATGGTAATATCTTGGTAAGATCCAAATTTTCGAAGATCTTGTCAAGATATTCCAAAATTCTTGGTTTGATACGAGATAATTCTGTTTGTTACTAAGATAATGGTCTTGGAAGATGTTTCTTGGTTAAATCTTGGCAAGATCTGGGTTATATCTTGAAAGATTGTAGGATCCCTACAAAAACACTATCAAGTCAAAAATAGCCAGGTCTTCGAAAAAAAATCGTCCCACACAAAGTGATATAAAAATGGAGCCAAATAAACCATTTTTATTTTATCTTGAACAAATTTTGGTAAGATCCTGATCAATCTTGCTAAGATCCCTAAAGATATTTTCTCAAGATCTTGACAAATTCTGCCAATATATTTCTAAGATCTAGGTAAGAATGTTCATTAGGTATCTTTGGTCCAAGTGGCTACGTTTGCAAGTCTGTATTGGCGTGCACGCTGACACTCAGATTAGACGTCTCTTTGAACAAAATCACTTTAAAGCTGAACTAAAAAAATAAAAAGGAATACAAGTATGTCACATTCCAAAAATACTTTGAGAAATATAGGTAAATGACGATTTTTTTACCCAGATCAAAAATATACGCAGACATATCCCATAAAATCAAGGCAAATGTTTTTTAAGCATCCATGGCATCTCCACAAATACATGCCTTGAAACTGAGTTGATAGCATCATATCCAACGATTATCGCAGCACACAAATATAATTTACAGCACGTATTCAAATCAAACCCCCCGCCTCTCCCATAAAATAATTAACACACCTTACAACAACTACGAAATGCTAGCCGCATGCAGTGTAGTATCACAGTTGATAACCATGTCTATTATGCGTCCCTGCTATTGATGTAGAAGAGCAGACCATGTCGCACATATTCACACAGCAAATAAACAACCGCTACCTATTTTCCATTCCTCGTTAGTACAGACGTCACTCGGCCCGACATGAGTGCGAACAAAGCGAAGCCAAAGCTACGTCAAGGTTCGGCCTGCTGAAACTATGTCGTGTTTATAAGCACACACACGAAAATCGTATGTTTTGTTTGGGAGAAGAGCGTTGTTACTTCAATGGTCGAATTTCTTTTGTTGGCATCCGATGGTTTTGATAGAATATCGAACGAGCGAACATCGAACCGAACGAGTTCAAATTGTAATTTTGTTCTTGGGCGTGGATTTAGAACACAAAGTGCACATGACGTGGTGGGAGAAAGAGTCGGTGACTGTTTCTGAATGTTGACGTACGAAGAAAATGAGACGTTGCCCCGAAGTAATCTCACTCTGCTCCACATTTCTTTACAGTCTCAAGCTCAGTATTTTTTTGGATCTGTTGTGAGTGACGTCTTGTGATTTGAATGAAAATAAAGTCGCAGTTTTTAGAACGAACGCAATTTTACAGGAACGAATTGGGGCAGTGGTTTGAGGAGCACTTCAGGAAGGATGAACCTCTGGATCGTCTACTTCTGTGGTTTGGTTGTATTCAACACATATTCGGCAACAATGATATCACGACTGGCTGTTTCGTCAAAGAACATGCCGTTCGAGAGCATGGAAGAACTGATAAGGAGCGAGAAGTACCAACTCCTCATGGCGAAAGGAACCGCAGACTTAGAGGTTCTAAAAGTACGTTAAAGACTTTATGTGGTAGGTATTTCAAAAGTTTTTCACCCTGGATTTCGAGCACGTAATCTTCAAAACTAAGATGGGAACGCATACGTGAGACGCGGTAAAACATGTGATTTTCCAGTTAAGTATTTACGTAAGTTTAAATAATTTTAACGATTTTGCGAAAATATTTTTAAAATATCTTCTGGACTGACAAGGATAAAACTTTTAAAGCCAATTACACGACTAGTTATAATTTTAATATTCCCAAAATCTTCTGGACTGCTTAAGATAATGATGGACAAACTATAGGCGATCTTTTAAAAATGGGTCTAGGCAGGCAGCGTGATTGTCATATTGAAATTAGAAAAGCTGAATATTCGTTTTTAAATAATGCACCACAGGCCAGACAAGCAATCTAACGCCATCTGTGAGCTGAGTGTTCAACCGTTTGACGTAATTCTTCTTCTCTCAGGAAAGCTACTAATTCTTCTATGCTATCGCTATTAAACTCAGTGAATATAAATTTGACTCAAATTTCTTAGCTTCTTAAAAATTTAGGATAGAAAATAAGAAATACCCTCTAAAATAAAACTACAGTGCGGTCGAATTGTAATACTTTTGTACGCTTTCCAGGCAATTCTGAAGAACTTTGGCCTAAACATTTCTTCATATTTAGCACGGGATCAACCAGAAACAAGGGCGGAAGGAATAGAACGAGTATGCCGCGGAAATTTTGCGTTCTGGACGACATTCGAGCCCTCCAGCGTGGTTCATGATTCGCAATATAGTTGCACGCCGTTGTCTCTAGTCACCCCGTACGTCGACAGCCTGAGCATGGCTTTGGTAAAGGGACTGCCATATCACCAGATGTTCAATTACTTGTAAGTTGCAGATAACACATTGGCGGAGTGCCGTTTTTTTTTATTTTTCGTTCATTATATATAGCTTACCCGACCGTACTTACATAGATGAAAAACTTCCCCATCATCTTTCCCCAACTCATAGCCTCGTCCGGTACGCTCCTTTGTTTTTGTGTTTTTGTGATTTTTGTCTCCTGATATTGATGACATTTGAAATATAAAATGTATTTGAAATATGAGGTTATATTCCAGTAGCTAAGTGTAGGCGAACGACAGTACAGCCGTAAGCTCTGAGCTGCTTGTTAATTCGTGTCACAAAATATGAATCCCTGCACTGGAATTCTTAGGATCAAGTCTTGGTCTGGGTAGATTTGTGAACCGTTGAACAAACAATCACCGGAGCCATCCAGTTTATCTAGCATGCACTTTCCTTGATTGCTGTGGTATGCAGTGTTATGTGTTCGTGTTTGTGCAGTTTACAGAAGATGATGGAGGCTGGAACATTGGCAAGTGTCAACAACCGGTGGTTCCCCGTCGCCGACGAGGGGCCCAATGAGCCGAGTAGCATCGAGCTTCATCAAGCTGTGCCTTTATTTATTTGGATCACGCTTGGATTGGTCACCTCCGTCGCCCTCTTGATTGCTGAGCTCTATACTTTCAAGAGAATTCAGTCGGACTAAGTGAAGAGAATAAAAATTATTGCAAGGCGCAATACAAACATGCTGATTGAATTCTGTCGTAATAAATGAGCCGATAATCGAAACGTATTTGGTATCGCAAACAATTCAAATCATTATTCTTTTTAAACGTTTTTCGTTCGTAAAGAGTGGAGTAGATTTTTGTTGACTTTCAACACAAAATACGAAATTATTAGAATTTTGGAATATCTTATGGATGGAAAGAATATTTACTCGTGTCTCTGTCTATTATAAACTTCAGAAATGTTATGTGTACCTACCTAAAAAATTTGTTAGTTTCTTTCTTCTATGAAGTCTGAAGTATTTATAGATTTGCGTAAAACTTCACATGCAAAAACTCGACACTAAGCTACATGTATTACGCTCATACACTACGTGTTTTTAAATTATTACCAATTTATAATGTTAATTTTCTGCACTCTCCTCTCTACAAAATTGCTAAAGTTTACAACCCTTTTGTATACAAAATTAACTACTGTAATTTTAACCTTAGAGTTCTAGAACAGCTTTGCTATATTTTAAAATAATTAACATGACACATTTCCATCAATCTCGCATTTATACGCTCATACACATAGTTTCCTAAATACCTTAATGCTTGGGATGGCGGAGAATATAGCATACTTAACGAACGAATTCTCAGCGCTAACTTTCAAGAGCACTCACAACGGGAAATACTGGAATATGGTTCATCGATGGGAAATCGGAGCTGAGTGTCACTTAAAAGTTTCCGAAATCTAATGGCAGGAAAATCTTCCCTTTACTACGCCTGAAAACGTCAAGATGTAATTGTAGAACGCAATACGACCGAAGGGCTGAGATGGCACTTGGTTGAGGTGCTAGGAAATTGTTTTTATCACCAAGTTGAATTATCCACCGAACTGATACGGAGTAGTCACGACGTAAATAGATGAGTTTTGAATGTGCTTGTAATATATTTAACAGTTTAAAAATTTAACTACACAGTGGCAATACGTATTTAGAAGTTAGGATGTGGAGCTCAATGCTTCCAGTCTCTAATAAATGGGATCAATGTTTGTGATTTGATAAGATACTCTTTGTTCTAAAATCCCATCCTTGTAAACTGCACACCATTTCCGAAGCATGAACCCATTTATCCAATTTTGATGAAGTCAGAGTGAGCAATGACTCTCACTCATCTAAAATCCACTTGTTGTTCAGGTTCACTTTCATTCCATTGTTGTCAGATTTAAATAAGAGGGTGCGAAATGTTCATGCCGGGTTGTTAAAAATATCAGCGAAATATATCACAGCGCTTAGAAAATCATTCTTTCTGTCGTCCGTTTCACTAGAAGAGAACTGGAAAGAAAGGAACCTTTTTAAAGGCGTTCCAGGGTGTTTCGTATAATTTTAATGCTTTTTACGCAGAAATCGACCCATGCGTAAACTCTTGCCGGTGTCAGCAACAAGACATTAAGGTCGTAAACAAAACTCCTCAGAGAATAGCACTTCTTTGGAGCGAAATTATTTTTTCAGCATTTTGAAACCGCACTTTTTTACTTATCAACTTTTAGTCTGTGTCACGAGCTTAAATAAATTGCAGGGTAGACAAAAAAGTGATGTGGCCCCCCGTTTTTTTGGCGTTGCGCAAACCATCACCCCCCTGTTGCAAAATAAAACGGGGGCCACATGCCAAAAAAACTCTCAAACAATACAAAAATAGGGCTCAACCTACACTTCACTCCATTTTAAGCGTTTTCGTGTGTTTCCAGCAGTAAATGGGGCTCGCTTAAGACAAAGTATTGTTTATGAACAGCATTGACTTCCAGTTGCAAAAATTAGCATTTTCTACATAAGAGTACATAAATGTGACGTTATGTTACAAATGTTGACAATTTATGGTGACATATTGTTGTCTGAATACGAAAATTTTTCTTATCTCATCTCTCCCATGTGAACAGAAGATGAGCGGGAGGCCCTCCACTTCAGGGGGCCCCAAGCCTTGCGGGGGTGGCTTGGGTCTCTGCTCCGCCACTGACAGTTTATATAGAACAAATAAACAGGTTGATTTTAAACACATTACGTCGATCCTGTCACGTCCTGTTTCAGTCCGCGGCTTGTGGAGGGTGTGGTGGGAGGGGGGGGGGGAGTTTGAGGACGTGCATAAGACGGACACTGAGGGTTTAAAAGGGCGCCATTCTAGTTTGCATCAACATTGAATAGAGAAAAAACCTTGTGTGTCCCGATAAATAAGTATATGGGATAATTACAACCTTCATAAAATGAAAAACATATCCGACCTCTCGGCAACCGATACATACATAATGAATGGCGGTTGGCAATAGGAACATTCCTAAATTTAGAAAAAATGCGATGATATTTTTTTGCTCTCCAGCTTCTTCACAACACTTATATATCTTCTTGTTTGTTATTGCGATCTGATAGTCGATTCGAATTCTGACGACGCCGAATGTATTTGCAATTTAGAGAGTCTCGTATTGTAAGATTCACGCTTTATTGTGTTTGGCTTAGAACTCAAACAAACTCACTTTTTTCCCTTTGGCCTACCATGTATTTCAAGCGATCAATGTCAGTTTTAAAATTGTTTTTTTTCCTCAAAATGGTTTTTTTCGTCCGAATACGACTTTGACGTAATTTTATTGCCATGATAGGCTATTGCCCAAGTTTTTATCCCAAGATAAGCTTTCTTTTGGTACAATTGGGTATCAAGAAGACGTAAACAACGGCTCTGACGTATGTGTGTGTTTTCTGCAGCACGAAAATTTTTTACGAGAAAACATTCTCTGCTCGTGAATATAAAATGCAATCTGGACTTGAGGAGACACTCGATTTGAGTCAAATTGTGGGGATAGGGGTTTAGCACATGGGATCCTCTTGATCTTACCAAGGGGTTTAGCACATGGGATCCTCTTGATCTTACCAAGGGGTTTAGCACATGGGATCCTCTTGATCTTACCAAGGGGTTTAGCAC
>QKMV01002354.1:0-10930 GCA_003287335.1 Lednia tumana
TTTAAGGTTTAAGGTTTCAGTTAAAAGTTTAAGGTTAATTACAGTATTAAAAACCTTCTATGCTAAGCACTCTTAAACTACCGACTAGCTGCAGAATCTGTAGGCAAAAAATCCCTGTGAAGATAGCTCCTCTCACATTCCAGCTCGTTTATGTGCCATGATTGGCTAAAATTTTGCCACAGGGCCTTCGCTGTTTGCCAGACCCATCTATTCTGAAAGATAACATGTTCGGGATGTTTACATAGTTACTTACAAGTGCGAGGATTAAAACGTGTCAAAATTCCGTGCACCTCTAACTAAAGCAAAGACTATTCTGTGTGACCTTAAAGCAGTCCCTGCAGAATGTTGAACCGGTGAAGGACCTGGCGGCTGTAGGGCAGATCATTGAACTCTGGTAGCTAACTTACGTAGATTATCATCGTCTCAGACGCTTGCAGGACCGGCCCGAATTCAATTGTTCGCTTTCCAGCCAAGTTCAAGTAACCGTCAGATATTGTGTTTAATAGTTTTGCAAAGAAGCTAGGATACAACCTTTCTTGACGTTTCAACAAAAGTTCACGTTTCTTTCATTGTTTGTTAATTTGTTTCTAGGTAGCTCAGTTTAGTCATTTCACAAGGCCGTTGATCGAAGCAAAAAGTTAACTGAAAAAGGATACGTTGACTCTGACTTCTTTTCAGCGTTGATGGATATGATTAAAAATATGATTCAAACGTAAATAGATTGAATGTAATAAAAATATACAAAAAAGTATGGTTTTTCTATGCAGAATAGTAGATTCTATGAAATTTGAAGCAATTTTTTGTCCATTGCTTCGAGGAAAACAAGTTTAATCAAATTCTTGCAGCATGAAAAGAACAACCACAGGTAGAATTGCTTTTCACAGTTCATGGTACTTTTCCCTGGAATAAAATTGTTTATTGTTTGATGAGGACAAGATGTACAGTTGATATTTTTAGGTTGTGGCAGGTCCCAATTGCGATTATACTTTCTGTAATCGGTATACAAGGCCAAGCTAGTTGACCTCGAAGCGTTGTCTCTTTTTGTTTGTTTTTTTATGTTTTTGTGTGCCGGTTTTCAGCGTCTCTTAGAGCAGGTTTTTCAGTGGCCCGTTAAGAACCTAACGATCCGTTTACGTATTATTACCATGGCAACAGCCAATCATAAGCCTTCATTTGTTGGATTGTTAAAAGATCCACTGGGACTGGAGATAAAATACTTCCAAGAAACAGAGTGCAATTTTAACAATAGTCTTATTGTGGTATATCGTCAATACCACTATGCGTCAAAGAGTTAATAAACTAACTGTCCGTTAACATGTTGTTACTACAGTAACAGCCCAAAAGAAGTAGTTATTCCGAATAAACGATCTACCTTACTAAATATTTAACCAGCAATATGAAAACCTGGCCGTGAGTCGATATTCACTGAATAATCTCGCCCGCTTCGACCAGTGACAACCAAGTCACTCTCCACGGTTGTAATCCAACATTATCTTCACTTCATTACAAGCAGATATTCTTCTTCTTCCTCGTCGCAGCGTAATCTTCGTTCTAAGCGAGCCGTCTCAGCCTTTAATGCCCTCGTCCGATCCCAAACCCGGTCGTTTAATCCACACCGCGCGTTTCAAAATATTGACACGGCCACGTTAAAATTATCATCGGGGTCGAGTTTGCTGAAGAATAAAGATAAGATATTAGGTTGGCAAGTTGGCAACGTGCAGAGAACGCAACCCTATCGCTCGGGGAGAATGGCTTTTTTATAGTTGGCCAGAACGTCGAGAGATGGCAGCGCGCCAAGCGGGTTATAAAAAGCCGTACTAAATTGCGGTAACTATCGGTTGTTCTCTTTGAAGTAATGAAACTTACGACTCTGTGCTCCAGTCAGCTGGCGACCACAAGTTGTTGTCCAATGTTGGGTTGTCGACCGGATTGCCATGGTAACGCTAACTCTTTCCATTTTCGATTGCATTAAAGGGACAGTAGCTCTTGAAAAATTATTTTTCATTGAGGGCCAGTTTTTCAGTGGACCGTTAATTCTTAACGGTCCGTTAGGATAAGAATCAAGACATCTGGTTGGCTGTTGCCATGGTGATAACAAGTTAACGGACCGACAGATATTTAACGGGCCACTGAAAAACCGGTCCTTATTGACTTTAATATGTACATCACAGTGGTCTAAAATGGTGCTCGTGAATAATTTGTAGAAATTCATAAATTCTACATAAATTCTGTGAATTGATACAAATTATTCGATATTTCGGTCAGCGCGCGCGGCGACTCGATCGACGCGAGACTAGCACAGGAACATGCGTAAAATACGGCAAATTCCTTCGGAAATCACTTAGGACCGGTTTTTCAGTGGCCCGTTAAAAACCTAACGGTCCGCTAACTTTTTATTACCATGGCAACATCCAATCATATGTCTTGATTCTCTTTCTAACGGATCGTTGATATTTAACGGACCACTGAAAAACTGGCCCATAAACTTAAAACAGAACTTAAAGAAGATGAACGAAATTTCATCAATTTCCAATATTTTTGGACCGAAATTACGCCTAGGTGCTCAGGATCGAAGTATTCCGTGTGTGATTTCTTAAGAGAGATTTCAACTTGAGCATCCAGCTGAAAAATGTTATGTTTGACTATTTTTCCTGTGGCTTGTACGAAAGCAAAACATTTCTTTGTGCCTCTCAAGTCCTAACTAACAACCATTTACAAGTAACTTTTTTTTAGCGTAATGGGTTCCGTAAATACGAAGTTTCCACCAGATTTGTTGTAGCGACGAACAAATTTTAGTAGAAACAATCACGTATGCAGCTTTTTCCTTTCTTTGTAAGATGAATTTTTAGCTGAACTAGGACGAATTTAAAGTTGCGATTTTTTGGGAGTACAATAATGGCCGGCTGTAATGTTTACTGCCTGATGACGTCATGCATGATTCCTTCCATTGCCACCTCTTCACAGCGGCCTTCGAATTGGTCGGCTAGATGGCAGAAATGCGTAGTGCTGCGTCATGACGTCACAGGCCGACTAGTACATTGTTTTGTGACGTCATAGATCATTTACAGCGTGTATGGAAATGTTCTCAAGTTCAAAAATAGCGTGTCCACTCACGAAAGTTCATGCAAACATAGGGTTATAAATTTTTGGACTCAAGGAAACGTAGCAATTAAAACAGAAAGATTCACGAACAGCTGCGTAATAAAAATTGCTCATAGTAAAATCGCTTCAACTTTCCCCGCGTTTTGTAGACTATGCGGTTTGCTTCTTGGGGGTTAAACAGTTTCGACCCCTGACAAGGATCACAAATTGAAAGCCTTCGCACGGCTAGTATTAACGCGAAGAATATTAACATCGCTTTAAAAATACCTGCCTGATGGAGGACTCGAACCCTAGGCCTCCGGCTTACATTACCGTTGCTCTACCATCTGAGCATAATTGAGCCAAGTGGCTTTGACATATTTCAAAGATCGCTCTGGAACAAGTGATGTTATGCTGTAATCACAATCTAACCAACTCGACTAACTCACAAACACGTGGGATACGCTGGGATGACAAGGATTACACATTTAAAGCCATTTACACGGCTAGTATTAACGTGAAGAATATTTATATCATAAGCTTGCCTCGAAGAAGCTTTCAGTATAGTTAGCGAAACGTTGGCAGTTTGTTTGCTAGAGGCTCTCAGCAGTTAAATCCATTTACTAACATTTTTTTTATATATAGATATCACTTCAAAAATACCTGCCTACTTGAGGACTTAAACCCCAGACTCATGCTATTATCTAAATATTCTTCAAGCTTCTACCCTATTTGTGAGACAGTTTTTGTTTTGTTGTTCATATAGCCGATCTCAGAAGATGACGGTGCCATCGCCGTCGAAACGTCGGAGTTCTGTTTTTGCAAGGCCCTTTTTAGGGCCGACAACTGTTTTAAGAGAGAGCGCCTCCGCCTATATGAACAACATCACCATCGCCTCTCAAAGCATCAGAGCATCCAGTTTTTGTTTTTAATTTTACATTTTCGTGATAAATTTTAAAGTAACAATTTGAATAAAATGCCCTACTTCTGTAAGGTGCGGTGTGTGAGCTCATGGCCCTAACCTAACGAACTTCTTGAATAATGTGGTTCTCTCGGGCAAAGCCTCGTTCACCCATGGTGATTTAAGTTTTTAATGGTGTGGTTTCACATGCGATGCAGGATCTAACGGTCACCGAGTTTGTTTTTGTTTCTTGCTTTTTATATTGTTTAACGATTTCTACACAAAACGTTGCAAAATTTCCCAAATAAAAGCGTCGTCGCATAAACACAGTGTTGAGCCAACGGGCTGCTGTACGGAGCTCAGTCCAGTCCATAAAATAGACGAATAAAATAGGGTTTATTGTAATTGATGCATCCACTGGACACCGGTCCAACAAAAACACAAAACGGCCCTCGAAATAAATTGCTAGATTTAGATTCAAGATGCAGCGATAAACGAAATTGATACAGTTACAAAATCTGTCCGACGCTATGTGCAGAAACTGACTTGTAATTTTTATCAACTTCATCTTTCATTTATAAATGTAGCAACATGTAACAATTTCACGTTCAGATACTAAACCATAATGTGTACAAGTTTGCTTCCTATTACCCCTGGCGAGCAATTTAACTCTTTCAGGTGAATCTATAGCGCAGGCTGCAAAATCCCAACCGATTTTTAGTTTGTTTTAATTGCTGCAGGCAAACCGCAAGTGGCAGACACCAAACTGTGTGCATGCCACAGAGAATTCACCTGGCTTTTTGACAAAATTTATTTGAAATTGGAATAATCCTTGCATTCTGCTCGAATTTCAAAAGAATTGATAACACCACAATAAATCTGAGTTTAGAGAAAAGTAATGAGAAGAAAATAATCAAACTCCGTTTCTTCATAAAGTAAGTTGAATTCTCTACGGAATTAACTAAATTAAGTGTCTCTGTCACTTACAGCTTGACTGCAGCAATAGACCTATTCCAGCCCAGAAAAGAATACTAGATGTGCCCACTAAGTAAAGCCACTTGGGTTGTGATCGCCCTGTCCTGTCTGGGTTAAATGCCAAAGCCAACTTGTTTCAAATACACAAATTTGTATCAAATTGGCTTTTAGCTCAATTTCTAGTCTAAAGGTGTGATTTCTCGTTGATTCTAGGTGACATTCATAAATGTCAAAGCCAACTTGTATGAAATACTCAATTTTGTATCAAAATGGCTTTGGCATTTAACCCGGGCAGGATAGGACAATCACAACCCAAGCGGCTTTTCTTAGTAGGTGTATCTAGTATTAATTTCTTGGCTGGAATAGGTCTATTAAAATCAACGACAAATCGGCCGCTTTTCCAGCTGCCACTAGATTCACGTAAAGCCCGAGCGAGCTTACACCGATAAAATCGCGCGCGACGCCACGCCAAGAGTGCAACAAAGCGGTTCGCACCGCTCGCTCGAAATAAATCAGCAACGCCGCATGTGGTGTTTCATTAGAAAAGGTAAACCTCATTACAGCACGTAAACACGACACGTCGTTCGCGTTTGTTGCAAATTTTAATTATTTTTATATTAGATTAATAATGTGAAGGTGCAAAAGACGCGGAGCTTTGCGGTTAGGTACCTGCCTGGCGTGGAATAAAAGGGTTGCAGTTCATTGTGGTGGGAAACCAAAGGAAGGCACGTTGAAGAAACTTTTATCGTCTCGTGTAGCAACAGACATGGTCGCATAATGGGAGAACACTCGGGTCTTCAAAACCGTACTATGACACACAATTACATGCCGTAAATGTATTTTACCTTGCTGTTCTTGCTGTTCGCATTCGTACTTGGTGTTATAGAAGTCCATTTTTTACGATTTCTCGCTGCATTTGAACTGAGAGAACGGCAGAGGAAAAACATGTACAAGCTTGCACCGACGAATCATACGCCTTATTGGAATTTTCTTACCTGAATCCTGACAGTATTTTCTCGTTTTCTTTTATATTAAGGTGAAATGAGGGGCAGGTTCAAAAACATTGCTGTGTTTTTTTAATCACTGCAGCTAAACCATACGTAGCAGTGACACCAAACTTGGGTAACTCCAAGAGAATTCAACTGGCTTTCTGACCAAATGCATTTCACATTTTTGTGTTTTTACATTTTTTAAATTACCTTCTTTTAAGGGGGATATTATCATTTTTTTCAATTTGAAGGAAGTAATTTAAAAAACTTAAAATCGGGTGGGTTTTCCCAGTTGCCCCTCACCCAGTCTTAAGGGCCATGACTACCTTGAGTTCTGCAACAAACGTCGGGCCCAAAATGTTGACTAATTCCGACTCAACCGTTCAAGGTAATCTATGATAGTAAGCGTGAAAGTTGTAGATTAATGCGTAACTTAGGTCTCTCCCCTAGCGCTCTCCGTCAATATTTTGCCCAAAACAGCCGAAATGTGCTCCCAAACACGATGATGTATAGAAATTTTGCTATATTTGGATAAAATATAACAGACACAGGAAAATAAATGTGGAAAAAGAGTTTGGCGCGAGACCTAAGTTACACTCTAATCTAAAATTCTCTTGCTTACTATCATCGGTTATCTTGAACGGTCGAGTCAGCATTTGTCAACAAAACTTGGTCCGCGAATGAATTCCCGTGCGGCTCGCAATGTAAGACCATAGGCTCTACGTCGAGATCACGTCGTGGTAAGAACGGCCCTTTATAATAAGGTCTATTGGCTACAAGTTTTTCAACCTAGCCACAAACCCCGAGACTTGCTTGAACAAACCTGAAAGACGGAGTAATCAATTTATTAAGACTACGGACCGGTATTTCAGGTTCCGATCAAGTTCCTATCTTTCAGTTCAGTCATCACCCATCACCATGGCAACAGCCAATCGTGTGCTCCTGTTTTTTAGCTAACTTCCAGATAACTCACTAACCAGAAGCTGTAACACCGGTGTTTTGTGATCTTCACAATCAAAAAGGACGAGTCTGTCAACTGGGGACACATCAAATATTTTCACTGGAAATTATTCCAGTTTTACTTTCAAAAATATCAAGAATAATTACTTATCAACACTAGCCCTCTTCCTTATCGGTAATTGATCGAATATTTAATAAATCACACGCTCAAATGTCAATTCAACGCTCCCATGGTAACCAGCAAGCAGCTGGGAAAACCGCCTGAACTGTGCTTGTTTACGCATTCAAAGGCGAAAAAGCACTGTCAATTAGCAAATAGCTACAATGCTAATTACACAAAGGTACTTCCTCCTAATTTCTAGGTTAGGCCGTGCGTACCTTGTTTCCCTAGACGCTTCGCCCCTGCGTTTATGTTTTATTACGCTTTAATTGAGTAAATTTAGCCTTCGAGGTGTGTGCAAGAAAACTCGGCCATCCGGCTGGGGAGGGCTGCTTATGAAAGATAGCCTGTAGGTATTATCGCATAAAGCATACCGAAATCATTTTCTTCCCTAAAAGCAAGGTCTAGTTCACAGCCCTCTCTTCATAACATGGTGAATTCTCTCATGACCTAATATTGATTTCAGCCGGCTGCTGCTGGCGATGCGAACGAACCCCATAGAGAAGGCGGTGATTTACTCATTTGCTGTCAGGCATAAAACCAAACAGATCCAGCGGCTTCATTGAAGAAATCTTCTTGAACTGAATCTTAGCAGCAACACATGTGCTTGTCCCTGCGGACATAGAACTAATTTCTTCTAAGGTTCTGATTAATTGTTATCCGCTTGGCAGTGTTGCCAGACGCAGGGAAAAACTCCCTGCTCTTGGAAAAATCGGTCTAAAAACAGGTCTGTATAGACAAATAGGGAACTTTATCTCAATTGTCGGGATATTTGTTCATGTATGTGAATAACTATAAAACTTGTCAAATGTGTTCTATTTCTGTCGAATTCACGTGGATTTTTCAACATATTCTTGTAGCTCTGAAGTATTTCTTGCTGTTTATCACTTTCAAAGTGACATTTTACGTATAATATTGTTCCTCTTGTGCAAAAATCCACGAATTTTGAACAAAAAAAAGAATTTATCTCTGCTTTTTTGCTAATCTGTATGTAATTCGGGGATTTTTTGTCGATTTCACTTTATACTACGTGCTGACGGAATCCGACCTAAAACAGAGAAAATTTTGCATTGTTGCAGCTTACCTTACTCAATGTCGTTACTAAGTCTAAGAAGCTTCCAAAGCTGCACGGTGACAACCAATCAAAAAACTAGTTACTAAGCAACTAAGGGAGCTCCCTCACTCGACGTATTAGACCCTCAATCTTAACATTTAGGTTACCCCAACAGACAGAGAACTAATTTCTTCTCCTGTTCTGATTAATTGTTATTTTCATGGCAGCTTCATTAGGCTCGATTGCTGTTGGTCCGACAGGCCACCGGAGGGTCAACTAATTATACGATTATTATCTTAATTGTCGTGCGCGTTGCTTATCTCTTGAGCCGGGCTGTAAACCATCTCTGTGTGGCAGCAGCAGCGAGCGTTGGCCGCCACAGAGGGGGGACGAGAACTGGCTTGCTTCAAATTTCAGTCCGCAGACCGGGACTGCCGCTATCTTTACAGCCGCATTTGATGCTGCTGTGTCCAGTGTCCAGTGTCGTGCTATGTTTGAATCGAGTTGACCCAGCCGTATTGTGCATTCGCGTGTGCATGATTCTATCGGTGACTCGTATATCATTTTAATTGTGTAACCTTCTTCCAAACACTGTACGCTGCACCGTGGAGGAGAAGTTACGTAATTATGAGGCACGGGCAATAGGCAGCAGGATTCAACAGAGCTACAGTGAAATTTCTGTAAGATTGTCTTTTCCAATACCAACCCTGAAAGTTAAAAGACGACTGTTAGTGGCAGGTTCAAGGGCTGGCAACAGTGGTGAAGATCGCCTACAGTTTACTGTGAGAGAGCACACTGCGTTACACCCACAAAATAAGCTCTCTAGCCGTTTCTTTCTGTGTAAACTGCCACAAGTCCAGGCCTTTTAGAGTTTGAGGTTGACATTTTAGATGACAAGCTGAATTTTTCAGAATATGTACAGAATACCCCCCCTGAACATTGGCCAAGATATCTATAAAAAACAAAAAAGGGCGTCCTCGATTTCCACCCCTAAACAGGGGGGGGGAATTTCACAAAACCATAGTTATTGGCGAAGATAAGGGAGGTATCGAAAAAAATACAGCAGCAAGTTGTAGCTTATTAAATTATCAAGGTAACAGTACCAAAAATATTGCGATCCAGTTCAAAAGTGACCAAAATAATTAAACTTTTATTTGGCCCTTTTTCCGTCCGCAGCGATTTGTGCTCATTTTCCTTGACTGAACCATAATTATTGGCGAAGATAAGGGAGGTATCGAAAATGTTACACCAGCAATGTTGTAGCTTATTACATTAGAAGGTTTTTTTCAAATTCCTAGGCTCGCCTAGGAAATAGAGAGTATCGGCTAATCGGCCTAGCTGGCTCGCGCTACCGTTGCGGTATTGACAGATGTAGAAATATTTCAAGATCACATATGTGGTTTTACTTAAACAGGACGGACAGGATGTATTGGGGAGATCAGTCATTTTTAAAAGTCGAGATTTGTCACAAAAAAGTGGAACTGAAAACGCATTATGACGTCATTTTGCATGATTATGCCCACGTGACACCTAATCAAGCTATAGTGGGAAGCTTATGTCTTATGTCGACATCGAAACTCCGGCAACAGCCTATCGCAGCAATAAAATGACGCGCTTTTCTTCTACGGTCGAAAGGAAGCGTTTTTGAGCGACCAAGTAAATGACATTTGGAAAGTGGCACTGATCTCTTGAAATACATCGTTGGAGGAAATGGGAAAAATTTTGTTTGCATTTAAAGCGGAATGCAATCAAGGAATAAACTTAGCTGAGGAATTTTGCCAATTGGAGAAGTAGTGAAAAGTGCAGACACGAATAGCGGGTACCCTCTGCTCGGCGTGAGAAACCCGAAACCCTTGCGAGTTGCGTCGGAAAATCTCGTAAAAGTTGAAAAGTTAAAATGCATGTGACGTCAGTGCAAGCGCCGTCACAGTGAGAGCCTAGGGATTCAAGTACGCATTGTCGAAAACTCGTGTACTTTTCAATATAGTTATTGGACTTGTTGGTATGGACGAGTCGAAAATATCAATTAACCCCAGAGTCAATAAGCGCTGGCAGATCAATGATTTGCTTATGGCACTGAGAATTCCCCAATGTTAATTGCCTCTGGAATGATACTAGTTCATTATACATCTGCAAATTTGAACTCGTATACTTGTCATTCGGACGGTGCATTTGACGTAATTTGCGTTCCTTTTTAAGGGCAGTAGTAAGTACGTAAGGAGTGAGGTACGCATAGGCGCCGGCATGGTGGGGGGAAGAAGGGGCATTTGCCCCTCCCTGGCTTTTAAAATGATTATAAGTTAATACAATGCACTTTTCCCTTTTTAAACCTACGCCCTAGTAGGCGTAGGGCAATAAGGCAATTCGTAACCGTAATCAGGCAAACGTAAATGTTAAGATAGTGCTAATTCACTGTCAGCAAGTGCAAAATTGCGCAATATTGAGCCTAGTGGTGGTACAGTTTCTCAAGCAAATTTGGTTGGAGCTGCTGCTGCCTCCTTGCGGCTTATCATCGACGACCCCCCCCCCCTCTACCAAGCTCTCAATCCCTAATTCCCGCAAATATCCAACCAAAAACAATCCCCAAGATTACTAGAGTAGCAATGCCCGGCATCACATTACTAATTTTGGCCGCATGAATTCAAGCCCAACCTCGAAAACTGCCATCAATAAGTTGCCCCCCCCCCCCCTGCCAAAATTCCTGAAGGCGCCCATGGAGGTACGCTAGGTACGCTAGGTACGCTAGGTACGCTAGGTACGCTAGGCACGCTAGGCACGCTAGGTACGCTAGGTACGCTAGGTACGCTAGG
>QKMV01002355.1:0-13502 GCA_003287335.1 Lednia tumana
ACTAGCCCCGATGAAGCTTTCAGAATAGTTAGCGAAACGTTGGCAGTTTAGTTTCAGTTAAGTTTTCAGAATTTTAATCCAGTTATTAACAGTTTTTTTTAAGATTTTAATATTCTTCATGTTAATACTAGCCGTATATTTGGCTTTAAATTTGTAACCCTTTTTACCCTGAGCACTTTTTACCTATACCACTCCTACATTTTCTCCTCCTACTATGTGGCCGAAGGATCGGGCAAGTTCGGTAGCGACTGGATACAGACCCAAGATTGTGAGATTTTACAACGTAACAACCGAAGAGAGAGGAACCCTTTCACATACATGGAATCTCGAAGATGACAAGTATACAAGAATGAGCTGCAAGTGCAACCCTCACATGCCATATTGCTATACCTACAATTGATGGGTTGGGGAGGCAATTTGGTATTTGGCAACACTGCTCTGTGCTCGAGTCAGCGACCAAGTCAACACGGGTAGAAATCCCGAGTTCTGTCAAATAAACGTTGATTCCAATAAAGACAAATCTAATCATCTCTAATTCCGTGCACTCCTAACTAAAACGAAGACTTTACCTCTGCCAGAGCGAGCAGGCGGCTCAATGTGTCGATTTTATGAGTGTACTCCACGAAATAATATTTATTCGAATTGAAATATTTATTTTTATAACTAATTTCAATATTTCATAGTCCATAATACCTACAGTTCATACCCCATTGAGCATTACCTGTATCCAAAAATGTAGTATACTTTACTTTTAAAAGTTACATAAATTGGAGTATTATAAAAAAAACTTGGAGATTGAAGAAATTGTTTCCAAAAAACTTCTTAAGCTGGGTTAAAATGCAAAGAGATCCTCTTAAAAATTTCTTAATGGTCATGTCTTCTTCTTCATCTTAGCACTAGTTAAAAAAAAAGTTATTTAACTGGATAACACTGCTAATAACTTCTAACAAACAAATTCCCAACGTTTCGCGAACTATACTGTAGGCTTCATCAGGGTAATTGTGACAGTTTAACGTGAAAAAGAACTGGAAAACAAAGTTCTTAAAAGTACTTAGCAGTGTTACCCAGTTAAAAAACAGAATACTTCGTAAAGTATATTCCTTTGTGCATCAGGGGTACACCTCCAGTTCAAAACTCCATTACAGCTTTTTGAAAACTAGTGCTAAGATTTGGCGCTAGCCACGAGTCTAAATAATTTGATATATATTTTCATTATTATTTATCATCATCGCCTCCAGGTACACTTCTGAACACAGAAAACCGTCCCCTCGAAATATTTACAGGTCCTCAGTAAGGTTCGTTTGAAAATAATGTAGGTCAGCCGGCTACAAACCATGCTGTATGCCATGTGTTTTGTGGGCCTATACCTCGATACGATAAACCAGTTTTCCTTATCAGTTGATGCCTGCCCTGTGAAATGAGGATCGACCAAGCTAACGAATATGCTATCCGCGAGTTTTACACACTATTTCAGTACATCTCCACTGACCTATAACTCGTAATTTTGGAGATGCAGAAATAATACGAAAACTTTCTGCGTCTTCTCTTTACAACAAACACGTTTATGTCATCACGTTTTCAGTTTTTTGGAAAAAGTTAGTTTCCAGATTGGGATTTAATTTACTCTTTATTTAATTGCTTCTGTTATCACTGAATCACGCAAATGGTTTGTTCTGAGACCCGACCTTTTTGATGACTGTAGGTTACCTCATTCTGGTGGGTCAGATATAAAACAAGTCCGGGAGATTAGATGATTAACGATATCGATTATTACTATGCAGCAAGGGAAAATCAAAGGATTGTAATTTTGATTATTTTACCATTGAAGTATTTGCCTAGATTATCCAATAGAAGGTAAATGTTTTTCAACTATTACTATCAACAGTAAATAATTAGTGTAGTTACAGCAAGGGTCTTCGGACGACTAGAAGGAACGAAACCGCGCTGTAAAAATGATTTTTTTGCGAATAATGAATGCTATGATGGAACGTACGTGTGACGACAACGTTCGTTTTTAAATCTTAAAGGTTTTTTAATGATTCAGGGATTCTGTAGGAAATAACTGAATTTTCCTGTCGGGAAAGACTGGATGGGAAATAAGAACATCCAGTTATATTGCTTTGCCAGTCTGGTTCTGCTGCCATCGTGGCAAATGTGATACAAGAGTAAACGAATATTCGCTATGCACGGTTGATATGATTTGTTAAAACCCCACTGATTATAAAATTGGTTTGCCATCATTAGGCAGCCTCCCTAAGCACGTGGCTTTCTAACCCTGGCTTACCTATACTGATTTCAAACAAACCTTCATTGGGACTTGTATAAATTTCAATAGGACGGTTTTCTGTGTCCAGAAGTGTACGTATTTCTAACAACTGAACATGTCATGTCATCGCTCTTTCCGCGCTCTTAGCATAGCACACATAATTAAGTTCGACACCGGTGCTCGCCATCACAATTCAAGTGCCAATATGTGAGCGACCATATGGGCGCTCAAATTGCTAGCCTGATGTGTGGCAAATAGTGTCGCACTTTTCACATGACGTCAATCACAGGAATAAACGTGTGCGCATGGATGTGACAGCAACAGCTATATGCCATGTCTATTTCAGATTGATCTTCAGACGTGCAAGTTGACTGAACTTGTGGCATGGTATTGATACTGTTTAGCTTAGAGAACACAGACGGTAGATTGGTTGCCAAATAACATTGTTTGGGTTTACGTATTTAGCTGTGACTCCCTCGCAAAGAAAATGAATAGAAATCGCGTGCAAAATTTTAAGTCGAGGAAGAGTTGTGAAAACTATCTTAAGACATCGTTTAAAAAAAGGGAAGATTTACAAACTGGGTTTGAATGTATAGAAATCTACATTAAATCGTCGCTAAAACGAATTTCAAAGGGTCCAAACCACGTCAGTTCGATTTAAATGTGTTCTCTATATCAAAAATAAAACGTTTTGGGGCTGAGAAGGGATCAATGCACAGCCTGCAGCCGTTTTCTTTAGGCACCTTGACTGACGAAACTCCACTTCACCCAAGTTGTAAATCAGTCTATAAAACATCATTTTATGAGCCACATTTCGCCATTGACAACTTGACAGGCAACTTTTTTGAACCTCGTTCACAGAATGCTCTGAAAACATCTGAATAGAGCTGACAATTACCGCCCATACACCAAACATCTAAGATCGTTTGCCGAAAAAACGTGTTTGCTTAAATTATTTAGCCATGACACTGTTTCGCAAATAAAACGAATACAAATTGGGTGCGAAAACTCCGGATGAGAGGAGTGAGCTGTTAAAAACAAAGGTTTTGATTGCCTCGCCGCGAAGGAGTTTGATTTCTTGGCGAGTTCTTCGAATGAAACACACATGTCTTTATGCCACCAACGTCACGACTATGGATAAACAACGGCGCCTTTGTATGAATCGATTTGCATAATATACAATGGCAAGGTTATTATCTCGGATATATCGTGAATCGTGATTCAATTCGCGTGTTCGAAATGGGCGAAATTCACTTGGATTCCTTGATAGAGACATGTAATGTGTCCTGCATGATTTCCGTGGCGTGGTAGTATGCAAATGCAAGTCATCGCTGAGCAAACAGATCATAACTCATTGGTAAAACCTCGCTATGATCAAATCTCTCCGGGAACAGAAGAAGTGACTTCTTTGAGTGTGAGGGGTGCAGCCTATAGTGCGGGTCGGATAGACCTGACTTCTTATGGCGGCTTTCCCTCCAGAAGACCTTCCTAACACTGTTTTGCCATAGCTCCATGTTTACGCCGTTCAATTGTCCTTAGTATAAGGGAGGGAGCTTTTTATGAATGTTAAAAAGTATCTCGTTTCAATAATTTCATTCCATTACATTCATTCTAGTGGAAGGAAAAATTAGAGAGTAAAGGTCTAGTGAGGTCAATCTCAAGTCTCATAAAACATCTACATTATTTTGCACAATAGCTACCTACGAGTGAGAAATTGATTGAATTTATCCCAAGACCATATGAAACCACTTTTTAACATGCGCCAGTACTATAACTAATAATGTAAGTTTGGCGATATGTGATTTGAGAAATGCTGATATGAGTCTGATGTGATCATTTTTGGCTGACGAACATTATAGACTCTTTGTTAAACCACTTGCCAAACTTTCATTTTCGTTATGTTATCGTAATTTAAATCAAGACAGCGATTGTCAAGTCGGATTATTATAATTGGTCGTCCATGGCCAAATAATTATTGGGATGCCTGACACCCACTATTGGCCATTATTATAATAGCTACCCAATCTCTATTATCGAAATCTTATTGACTCGAGAGTTATTAATTAGCCTACCAAATGGATCTGACAAAGTAATCAAATTATGCACAAACATTGGAACTGATTGCGTTTAATTGTAAGGGATTATGTTATGTTCTACTGAATTAGCGATACACATAGCCAATGGCAATAAGAGGTCTATTGAATCTCAAGGCTAGCAGAATTAGACGTGAGGTTACAAATTAGTCGAGCTAGAAATTTGAGTCAATAAATAGGTGTGTCCATTATCTATGACATGTACGGAACGAGGAAAATTTCGCTTTAAATTCAAATAATGATGCTGGTAAAATTCATGTACGTAGGACTCAGTGACGACTCAGAGAAGATAATAAATTACAAGAAAGTTACCATGGAGTATTTTCCCAAGGTATTCATCGGGAATCTTATGTGTTAATAACTGGGAGTCTCTATTTGGGAATCTCTTGGATCCCGATCTGGGACAAGAGACTCAAGTAGGGGCTACTTATAGCGTGTGGGTATAGAAGGGGGAGCTGCTCTTTCAAATTCTTTCCACAGCATCGTCCCCTATTCCATTGCCATACCCGTAACTAATTTGGAAATGGCATATCATTTTGGTTTTCAAAGATTGTAGGAAAGAAGTTGGTTTCGCCAAGCTATATACAGAGAAAAGCTATTTTTGCCAGTCATTGCGATTCTCACGTGTGACAGTGAACTCCGACTGGGAAAGGAAACGGAAAAGGATTTCCATATAAGTTTCATTACTCGGTACCTACACCTCGCACGGTATTAAGTAATGTGGTGGAAGGTACTACACATTTCACTTTTTCTAATATCAATTGTAATGCTATCGGAACATGTTGAGCAGATTATATATTTTATGATCTCAATTATATTTTATTGCTCATGCCTGTTCGTATCTTGTCTCTTTGATAGCATGATTGCGCAACCGTGATTGAATGCAATCAACTTTTATTAAATTTGATTTAATGGACCCACAAAACAGAGCAACAATTGTTCTCGTCTGTAGTACACATGCTTTTAGAGCAGTGGCGATTATGACGCTGGACAAATCAATTCCGGAGTCATATCCATATTTGAATACATTTCCTTTCGATACATAGCTATATAATAGAGTAAAATGTAAGCTTGTGGGAAAAGGAGCGCATTCACGGTATATGCGTGATGAAGGAGGGCGCCTGTCGTGACATCGGGAGGTCTTGGCGTCGAGTGTGGTGACCGGATTTATCCTTGTTGCGGTTTTTCGTAATGCCACTCGATAATGTCAAGAGGAAATTCCGAGATTTCCTTTCCCAACTAAACATGGCCCTGTTCCTATCGGTACATTCCCATTCCTTTCCCCTGCAAAAGTCGCATAGCATGTAGGTATACTTCGTCGCGCTATCAACCAACTATAAACTGTTGTGCCAAAACTATTTAACTTGCTAGTATTTCCAGAAGGTAATGTTCTACAAAGTATTATAGAGCTAGCTTAGGGCCAGTTTTACTACTGTTTTAACCCCAGATTAAAGTGAGTGAAGCTAAATGCCATAGCAACGACCAAGCTTAGGGTCAGTTTTTCAGTGGTCCGTTAAATTTTAACGGTCCGTTGGGATAAGAATGAAGACATGTTATTGGCTGTTGCCACGTTAATTATAAGTTAACGGACCGTCAAATTCTTAACGGGCCACTGAAAAACCGGTCCTTAGGCAGAGAAATGAATCTTAGAATCTTGAATGAATCTCTTAGCTCGGAGTTAACAAAATATGGTAAAAACAAGCCTTAACTAGCTTGCTCTATCAAGGCCAGGATTCACAAAGCGGGGTTATACTTCACTTCCGCGGTGATGCTTGTAGTTTATATGGCAAGTGTTTTGAGTTATTCCCCGGGGCCTCTTCGTGTATCCGGGATCCGATTCGTATTACCGGCCCTCAACTAGTGTTGGTAGTTTGGTCGGCTTTTCCTTGTGGTAGAGGAACTATTCCATAATTTTCCTGTTAATGATTGTGTGAAATCACGGAAAATCACGCTACCAGGCGAGGCGGTGGTCACCAGCATCAAACCAGGCCATCCTGATTATAAGCAGACGCACCCCAAAAGCGGAACAGTTATTTTGAGAATATTGAGTTGTCGTTGGCAAGAGAGCTCCAGAACAGATATACGCCCGTCCGTGTCGTGGGTGTTCATTTTACAGATGACTATTATCATTCGTCATTGTGGTAATGATTCCCCTTTGAAGCAGAGCAAAAAAGCGAATACATAACTTAAGAGTCAGAATATTAACATTTATGAATGTTGCATGAGATACAATATATAGAATTCGCGGCGATTAATTTGCTACAATGAGGTCTGTAATTTTCCACGAACAGCCGGTGTGTGTATGGGTGTTATTCCATTGATCCTTGAGGATCACGTTCGACAGATGGGGATATCCCATTTCCCATGACTTGAAGCGTAGAAAAATCTTCTCAAGGCGACCGATCATTCTCTCTGAAAGTGAATCTGACCATCACAGCAATCGATAGGCCGTTTCGTAGCAACTTAGCAAAAAAATAAACAGGAATCGAAGTAAAACAAGGAATGACACAGACCTAGAAACAAAAAGCGATCCACATTTTTGACCGTCTCGGCCAAAGTTGACATGTGGTTAGTGTCGGTGGAATCCGAAGGCAAGCAACCTCGGCCGCACGAATTGTTGCACGTGCAGAATCTCCAGCAGGGAGCTGCGCGTCCACGTACATCTGATAATATACGACGACGACAATCGACATGCAGCAAAACACAGCCACGAGAATAATGCCTACACTTATTTTGCTTCTATTTCATTGATGTTCGCGATCATCAGATATCAGACCTTTTAATTGCCTTCATTGCGGTTCCAAGAAACAGGGGTAAAGGTGCGCTGCACAATTTTACCCAGCGAGCGGCGTTTTCTTTCTAGATAGCGAGAGCCTGACATCATATTTTCAAAAGCCCTTCAGCGCATATTTAACGATTTTTTCATTCTACTTTGTGGATCCGGATCACTCTCACGTCCTTAATCCAGACAGCAATCTATGGGATCGTTCATTACCTGACCGACTTAATTAATTTTAAATATGATCGTCATGCTTTTCGATTGTTGCAGAGATGGCAGCTCGCGGAATCTTGCTTCAGTGCATTCCTTCCGACAAACGCGAGAAGAGCGTGTGCTCCGGAGTTTTATTCGCTGAAAAATGGGTACTCACTTTGGGCAGCATCCTCGATTTTCATCCCAACAGCGAAACGGTCTCAACCACAAGCCGCCATCACGTGGAAGAACTACGACTCTTAGAATCGTCCTTCTCTGAAATACATATCATTCCTTACCAATCTGCTATCAACGAACATATTTTTAACGTGATCGTCGAGAACGAAGCCACGTCTACCTCCGGTTTGCCGGCTGCGCGAGATGGCTCTGCCGTGACTCCTTACAAGTTTCACGACGCCCGTTTGGTGGCGATGTGGAGGTGCCCGCTCCTCTCCGCCGCTGTTCACACGCTACTCAGCGATTGGCAACTTACCGCATCCGAAGAAAATACGCCTGGGAATGCGCAAAAAACTCAAGGGTCATCGAAAACGTTGCTTTCGTCATTCCTCCTGTTCCAAATAGACAGTTGTCCCAACGACAGGAACAGTTTATTATCCGGGCGAGATGTGAAGAACAAGGTTATGAGACTGTTCCAACAGATCGAGATACCAAAGAGAGGACAAGAGGTAGTTATTGAATCGACTCTCTTTGGGAGAGAGTTCTTCCTGAATTCTCTTAGTCAGGGAGTAATCAGCAACAAGTTGGGTCCACGAGGGTGTCTTTTGCTGACTGACGCCCGCTCCGGACTTGGCTGTGAAGGCGGCCCAATATTTACCAACACCTCTCAAAGGTAACTGTAAATAGAATCAATGTAGAATGCTTAGTTATTTAGCTGTGGTTTGAATTTCGATCCCCGCTACCAGAAATCCCTGGGACTCTTTGGATCCTTCTAAGCTCTAAATCTATTCACTGTGTATATGGAGTCAACCGAAAGAATGGCATTTAGTTTGTTCGCGTAAGGGATGGAGATGGGGATGGGGAGTGAAAAATTAGAATACGGCCGTTCGTCGGTGGTAGAGAAGTTTGACACATCATGGTACGCCTGGAATGTTTGCGAGAGCTCCTGAAAAATCATATATCTAGGGTAATTAGCAAGTATTAGTTAGGATCGCGAGACAGACGTACCTCTTCCTAGCACAAGGCAGAAGCGTTCTCAGAGAACGTTTCACCAAAGGTTTCTCCCAATTCGAACCAACACTTAAGCTTGGTATAATATTTTTATTTGCCGTCTGGACAATGCAGAATAGAAATAAAAGCTCGGCATACCCTCAGCTTAAATTATGGTGAAACCCGAGTTAAGTGCCCTAGACGCGCTGTCTCCTGAGTCCTTACAGTGCAAACTTTAAACAATATAACTTGGCTCCATTCCATTCGTATAAAATGAGTAACATCGCCTGTCTTGAAGCGAGCTATTTGCATGTCAATGTCGAACACTGTAATGAAGAAAGCTCTTGGCAAGTGCAAAAAATGAAGCACACGAGTATCTTTTCAGAGGCCTGCTGGGCTTGGTGCTAAGCTCCTTGAGTTGGTGGAAGGGTGAGTGGGTGGGCTTCACATTGGGGGTGGCATTGCATCCTGTCCTTGCCCATTTGTGCTCCGGGGGACAAGAAGTACCCGAAATCGCTCTCAAGAGCAAACTACCTACAAGCAATCTAGGTAAGAATTAGCATAAACCTAACAATGTAATTATAACTTGTATGCTTTTTTTTATTGCTTTAGAGAACTCTATGACTTTATAATCGACAGTTCAGGTCATTTTAGTGATACATTAATTATTTATTAACTATCATTTAAATTTGATTCGAGGCATGAGCGCAATATAACGACAGGCATACTTAAAATTGATTTATATTTGAACGCTTTCGAACTTCCAATAAATTGTCGGCATCCACCTAGCACGACCTCACTTACACCTGTTTCCTAGCGATATACCAGCATCGCCCACAGATTCAGTCAACATTGAGTTAATGGCACATTGATAGTATCCAGCTGACAAGTTTATTATTCGACGTGAAATTAACTTGTCCGTTCAGTGATTAATCGCCGTCAATCTAATTGATATTCGCTTCGCAATCATTTTGCATTATTGTCAATTCCTTGACAATCGAGCCGATCGCGGATTAATTAAATTCTGTACGTATAGGAATACGCAGGTGTTGTTTTTCTGCGAGCGGTGAGCCTAGCTGGATCAATGGACCATTTGATCGGTTCCGCGGATTGACGTGGCTATAATTTATCTGCGACTTTCAATTCGCTGGCGGGTGCACCGCGGCCGCCCACCGTGCTTTCTAACTTCACGCGAACTCCATTTAGGAATGACAATTTCCGGGCAATTTTCGCTGTGAGCGCAGTGCGCAAGACTGCAACGGGCAGCTACAGTCCAACTCAGAATAAGAATAGCTCTTTATTACCTAGATTTATCCGCCAAGTTCAACCCCACCGCTGGTGTCGAGTCCGCGTGAGATACCAGGGAGGGATACAATAGACTGCGAGGTGTTGGCTTACTCCGAAGGGTTGTTTTTATGACATGACAGTCAGCTTGTTTCGACTCGCTGTCTATTTTATCCATCCCTGGTACCTCAGGCGGACTCGAGCCGCATGGTGGGGGTGAACTTGGTGGCGAAATCTAGGTAAAAAAAAATCTAGTGACAGGGATGGACTTAAAGCCTGAACGGCTCGATTTTCTATCCGCACTATGCTTTCTTTTTGTGAACTTCGTCCTCAACATAACCTATACAAAGTCTTGCGTGCTGGGTACACCGCTTCTCGTGAGATTACCGAAGTTAAGCAACATTGCGATGGACCAAAGGCTAGATGGGTGACCATTCATACCAAAGTCCGTCTCTGTTCGGGAGAGAGGTTGAAGGGTTTGAAGCTAGTTCAGTAGCTTCACTCCACTTTCCATCAACCTCTCGACAGCACGGATTAGTGGAGGAATCACATGCTGTTCGAGTTGTACCGTCCTTCGTAAGGTTCGCTAAGCGGTGGTCCCCTTGGTGCTTTCCAACCGGGGTAGGCTACCGACCGGCACTGGGTTCTCCCTCTTCCCTGTTAGGTCCATCATCACCCTCATCATCACCCTATCATTCGACGCCAATAGACCAGTGCCACAGGGCCAGTTGTCCATACAGTGCGTCGTTTGACACCACAAAATCAAAAACGTTTCTAACCGTTAGTAACGTAATTAAACCGTTGTCGTGCATGTTGTGCCTGGATTTGCAGGTGAAATGGAGAAGAGCGTGCTTCTGGTGCGCTGCGGTCGGAGTTGGGGGTCCGGTGTTGTCGTCGACGCCCCCACGGGCCTGGTGCTCACGTGCTCGCACGTCGTCAAGAAAGTAAGCACATCCTGCGGGAAAAATAAAGCAGGAGCGCAGCAATACTTAACCACGATTACACTGTCCAGTGTCAATGGTGACTAGCAATCCGTTTGCGGTTTTCCGTAATTTCTCAATCGTATTTGATTTCAATGGGGAAGTCTTCTCCGCTATTATTTTTCTTTCGATGTGTTCTGTTGGATATTTAAACGTATGCCTTTGATGTATTTTCTTCGTAAGATAAGTTTTAAGTAAATAGACCTATTCCAGCCAAGAAAATAATACTAGATACACCTACTGAGAAAAGCCACGAGGGTTGTGATTGCCCTATCCTCCTATCCTGTCTGGGTTACATGCCATACTCGAATTTGTATCAAATTGGCTTTGGAATTTAACCCAGACAGGATAGGAAAATCACAACCCAAGTGGCTTTTCTTGGTGGGTAGATCTAGTATTGTCTATACAGTAAGAGACCATACTGCGTTACACCCACAAAATAGGCTCTCTAGCTATACCTTCCTGTGTTAACTGCCACCATCGCCCCTGACGGAAAAGTATGCTCTCCCAGTAAATAGAGTATATTATTTTCTTGGCTGGAATAGGTCTAATATGACAGCTTTTAATCGGGGATTTATTTGGGCGTATCTAAATGTCTGGCTACAGACAAATGACGTCATGCATTGTTGCAAGCTACGTTAACGAAAAGGCCACCGTATTGGCCGGATAAGCGTCTGAAAGGCCACCGTATTGGCCGGACAAGCGTCTGAAAGGCCACCGTATTGGCCGGATAAGCGTCTGAAAGGCATAGTAGCGACCCTCGAGGTCACAGGATATTTTTCGGCCCGCGCTGAACTGTTGGAATATTTCCACTTCTCCAAATGGCATCTTTCCTCCAGAACCTTTGCCAAAAATAAAAAGTATGCAGTTTGTGTGGCCCAGAAACAATTCACCATTCAACGAGTGTACATGCAACGCGTGATTGGAGGTTTAGAAGAAAATTCCCAATCGTGAGATCACCGTAGTTACGCAACATTGCGCTAGCTCATGGGGTGGCCGAACGGTTTGGCATGTTGGATACGCCGGTTTTCGTGAGATCACCGAAGCTAAGCAGCATTACGCTGGGGTAGAGTTCGGATGAGTGACCATTCATCCCAAGACTTAGTTCTTTTTTTTTTTTAGTGGTGTTTAACGACGCACTGTATAGTTCTATTCGGGAGATATGTTGGAGGGTTTAAAGCTTGTACAACAGCTTGACTCCCCTCGACCTTACGACAGCGCGGATTAGTGGAGGAATCCCATGCTGTTCGAGTTGTACCGTCCTTTCGAAGGGACGTTAAGCGGTAGCCCTCTGGGTGCTTTTCGGCAGGAGTCGCTACGTCCTATCACTGGGTTTCCCCTATTCTCTAATAGGTTCCTCATCGCTCTCATCATCACCCTGTAATCCACCGACGCCATATCACCAAGGCCACGGGGCGATATCCCGGTGCGTCGTTATATACCTTATCATAATCTATATCTGTTATAGTCTTTGCTTTAGCTAGGAGTGCACTGAATTTTTGCGTATCAAAAGGTGAGTAGAGTTATCTTTATGGAAATCAATGTTGACAGGTCTCGGGTTTTCTACCCGTGTTGACTTTGGTCGCTGACTCGAGCACAGAGCTGTGTTGCCTAATACCAAATTGCCTCCCCAACCCGTCTACCTACCTGCACAATAAATTCTAAAACCTTCATAGTAATATGGCATGTGAGGGTTGCACATAGTCTACGAGATATTTGACACCATAGTCAGTCCCATCTATTCCGATAAATAACATGTTTGGGGTGTTAACACGGATAACAAGTGCGAGGACATCCGCATCATTAAAGCCTTATCATTCCAACGTTTCAAAATTCCGTGCACTCCTAACTAAAGCAAATGGTGTGTTCGTTTTGTCTCGTTTTGTCGTTTTGTCTACTGCAACTTACTGCAGAGCCATGTGCCGTTTGTTTTCACTTTGTAGTTACTGCAAAGCTGTTCGATTTCAAGCTTGCAGTAAGTTGCAGTAGCTGCAAGCTACTACATTTGAGTGAAATCGAACACAACTAAAGACTGAACACAAAGTGTCTCGTGACGTCACGTGGAATTGATGAATTGTCTGCCAGGCTGACGCAGCCATCAGCGTCGTGTGGCGTGGGCGTAAGCTGGACGCGACGCTGGTGTACCGCACAAGGGACGGCGTCGCCTACGACCTCGCCTTGTTGAGCGTCGCGGCGCCGCCGTCGGACATGCAGCAGGCGCGTCTGAGTGGATCGACGCCCAAGAAAGGTAACCGCATTGTTGAAGCGCAGCCTCGTGTTTGACTCCTAATCTTAGCATGGGTAATGATTAAGCTAAGAAATTCGCAAAACTTGTCCTAAAATTTTGTAAAGTATGTTTCTTCTGAGGTAAAAAGTGTATAAAAAGCTAAAAACCTTGTTACCACAGTGATTTTTTTAAGGGTAAAAAGTTTCTTTTATAAAGCTTAGAAACTTTTTTCCACAGTCTCTTTAGTTTCTCTCTAGTATTTTTTACCCCTCAATGAGTTAACAGCCTGTTAAACGAAACTTTGGAGAAGTTTGAGCGAAATTCTTAGAATGCAGGCCCCGTTAGCTATCGTTTTTTTTTTAGCGAACACATAGCTGAACCACGGCAGTGAAACATCAAGCTAGCGACGTGACCACGAATGTTAAGGTGGGGGGAGGGGCAACTGGGGAAACCCACCCGATTTGAAGTTTATTTTAATTACTGCAGCTAAACTATAAGTAGCAGAGACACCAAA
>QKMV01002356.1:0-11331 GCA_003287335.1 Lednia tumana
ACCAAGGGGACCACCGCTTAACGTCCCTTCCGAAGGACGGTACAACTCGAACAGCATGGGATTACTCCACTAATCCGAGAGATGGATTGCAAGAGGAGTGAAGCTGGTGCACTAGCGTCATACCCTTCAACCTCTCTCGCGAACAGAAATGGACCTTGGTATGAATGGTCACCCATCCAGCCTTTCGCCCACCGCTTTGTACAGTGGAGGAGTTTTATGATTGTACATCGGTAGATTGGTAAACCAAGTTTCAAATCACGTTTTATGGTGGTATTTTATAATAGTTTAATATATTTGTATCTGTTTTGTGGGTTTTTATATTTTATTTTTTGTGACGAGCCTACGTCCACTACAAGTTTATTGAAAATTGTGATAAAAAAGCAAATAAATCTAATCTAAATCTAATACGTTGTAATTTCTTGTCAGGGTTGCTATCTCTGGGCAACAGCATCCATATTAGGTAACTTTCCATGCTTGTTAGGGCGAAATGAGATGACATCAGCTGAAATTTAGTTTCGGTTTTTAGTATGTGTTTTTTCGGTACAAATCAGACCGATTTTTGACGAAAGGCTCTCGCCGGCATACCGACGCGCTAGTACAGTATTCACCATCAATTCAATTATGGAACCTATACCGTAACGAATTTCAGCTAAGTTCTTTTCATCTCATTTAGCACGTATTGTATAGAGAGCGAGGAAACTTAATTTGATCAAAAACCATTTGCTTTAGTCAGTAAGCACCTAAGCCGTCGTTTCTCCTTGCGATAGGCTTTTCGATTTGTAGATAAGCACCCAGTTGGTACAATCGGGTATCAATTAAGCGTAAAAACTACCCCTGACGTCAGGATAGTCTTGTTACAATAAGGTTTCCTAGGCTTAAACGGCCATATTTGAAGCTTTTATAGTAAAAGTGCACAGCTGGAAACATGCTACAAATATTTGATTCCAAATCTGCGCTGGTTATTTTATTTCACGCTCATAAATACGTGCTAAATATAAGTGTTTGAATAATTAATTTAAAAAAAAATAGAAATATCGCTGGAAAACGCAATTAGTATCGCCAGTAAAGTTGTTCCTACCTGGACCAACTCAGTAATTGGTAAGATTATAAAAAATGTCAATTTAATGCGATTTCATGATCAGTTAATGATCTGATTAGTATTTTCATAATTTCCATTCCAGTCAATAAATAAGGACGCACACAATTTGTTTTGCGTCGCATTTCTTATGTGGGTAAGTTGTATTTATGCTTTATTGACTCTTGTATAGCAATTATGAAACTGAGAGCATGGCTGCACTGGATGGGAGCTTGAACCAGTAAACGATGGATGGAAGGAAAGCGAAGCTGCGCAGCAGATTTTTCTCCTTTTTGCTTTCGATCAATTAAGAAACTGGTCTATTATGATTTTTTAAAGTGACACATAACTAAAAAATTTCACATAAAAGTAAAAGTACTTAAATGGCACCCCGTCCGTAAATAGCATAGAGAATGCACGTTGGATTTGAGTAGACTTGGCCCGATTCGATGCGGTCAACGGTCATCCCAAGAAAGAACAAACTCTTTTTCGCGAATCACTTTCTCGCGATTGTGCAGAAATCGTGGGCCTCACCAGCGAAAACGCAAGAAAAAATTGCTTAATAATTAGCATACGCAAATCCGCCAGGTCGTGAAAATGGCAGTATTGCGGATAAGTGGCGTCCGGCATTCTTTCTTTTCGCCGATGCGACGTCGCAGGAGATTTGAGTGGGCGACTTGGAATTGCAGCGGAAATCGAAACCTATTCGTGACTCGTTATTGGTACCGTACGGAGAGACGTGAAAGTAAATTTGTTTCGCACAAAATTGATGTGATGCAGTCGTCGAAAACAAATATCAATATGCATGTGAATTTGACCTGCGCCGCCCTTCGGATGAGTGAGAAAATCACGGAGTGAATTCAACGACCATGTCCAAAGTAGAACTAAAATTATCGAAAGAAATTTGGAAGTTCAAGTCCAGAATTTCTGTGAATCGTATAGCAGCATGCAGTTTATTGCATTACAATAAAGAGTTGATTCGCTACTATATGTGTGTTCGAAATGTGTCAGTGCAACATTTTTTTAAAATAAAAGTTGAGATAAATATTTATTAAGATAAGGTTTACATTAGGGTGGTAGAGATGGTATGGTGGCACAGACGGAGTCATTGTTGTTGTTTTTTGTCATTGTTGAAGCAGTCTTTCAAAAATTAGCAGCGTGTTTAAAAATAAAGTCATCTTTTTCCACCTATTAGATTTGGGGTATGGGCAGTCATGTATCCAACATCTCTCTATTCTTGAACAGCCGTATCTGTCACACAGAAAAGGTAAATGGCGATAGTCACAAATGTCTTTGGTATGTTGGTTTGATCATCGTTGGAGGGTGATCGAAAAAGTGAACTTGCCAATAAGAGGTGACGATTGACAGTATTGCTTGAATACCAGGGCGTTTGCGCCGCGGGTACAGGTTTCAAGTCAAACATTGCATTCTCTTCATTATTTACGGGTGAAGAGTTGCTTCTGGATAACAAATGTACCTTTCCTGTAACGTACGTCCTATTTTTTGCTCAAATTATTTTATCCCTTATAAACATAATTTGCCAGAATCGCAACTGGAACCGAAAGAGTCATTTTTAAGACTCATGTCTTCTGACTAATTTCAGCCCTAGTTTAAAAAAAAAACTGTTAATAACTGGGTTATTAAGTTTGTTTATCAGAAGTTTTCAGCAGTTTAAGTTATTAACAGTTTTTTTTTTAAGTCGTGATCTCATCGGCCAGGTTCGAGCCTACTCGATACCTAACCACGTGCCAATATGAACCTTAGCTTGACATCGAAACCCTGACAGCAGCCTGTCATAACAATTATCTTACGTCACACGCCAGGCTGGAAGAAAGTTATGCGTTTTTAAGCAGCCAAATAGAGCCATTTTAAAACCGACACAGATCGCTCGAAATACAACGTGGCAAGAAAAGGAAAACAAGATGAATCTCGGACACAAAAGTTAGGTTCATGATTCCCGATGGGCCTTAGTAAGTTGCAAGCTGTTGATGTCGATTGTCTGTTTAGATGGTTACAGAGGATACCGATAGAGTCCTCCAGAGCAATGGGCCTTCGAACAAGAGTACTTGTGAAGTTTTAACTGGCATACCAGTGTGTTTAAATTGAACATTATAGGGAAATGTCAAGTGAAACTTTTTACCTACATACTTCCTATGTCGACACTCTTCGAAGAGAGTCAGGATTGATAGAAATAAACAATTTTCGCAGCGCCAATCGCGTCATGGTTGCGTGATTTCAGCTTAATTGCAAAACGCAGAGTACGCACTTACTATTTGCTCGTTAAAAATAAACATAAAATCCAAATCCGGTATCGCAGCGATTGCAATTCCTAAAAGGAACTAACCGTGTTCCTTCTAATTAACATTCGCTAATTACTAATTACCCTTCGAGACATAACATCATCTTGCAAAACATCTCTACGCCAGCATCTTCGCGAAAGTCAACTAATTACGCGTTTCTCATATGTTTACAACAAATTACTCTACACACATTCATAATACACCTGACATGTCCGCCAGTTCTTTGACACCACGAGCAGAAAGGGGCGTTCGCGACCGACCATTTTTATCATCTAGTGTAGGTGTCGTTTGCCTACCGGTTTTCCGCGAGCTTATCCGCAGTACGTAGAAAGCTGGCTCTTGCCTGTCGCACGCCAAGATTGCCATCTTACGTATAGAAAGTACGAGCTTTTTTCCGCCGCTTACCTGTCTGGTACAGTACGACTCGAAAGCGTGAAGCATCGGCGCCGCCTCCAGAAAGATACTGCCTACGTTGACGGTCAGCAAGTCCTCGTCACCCTGCTCGATGGCGATGTCGTGAGCGTCGCGTAGCTTTTCGGCGAGCACCGCGCTGTTCTCGAGCAGTTCTTCGACGTTCAAGAAAATAGCGGACAGCTGTTCCGAAGTCAGCAGTCCGGCTACTAACATCGGCCGATAGAATTCTTCCAGAATGATCCGCAAATCGCCTCCGTATTTCTCTTCGGTCTCGACGATTTCCGTGATGGTATCTTTCCGTTCTGCCCGTTTCTTGCTGCACTTCCGGCAGACGAGCGGGGCAAACATGACTCCGCTGTCTGTGACCTGGGTGTCGACGACCATGTCGCAGTCTTCGCACAGGTGCGTCTGGTCTTCCCGGATCACGCCGGCGGGAATGGTCTGCCATCGACTTCGGCTGGATTTGCTAGTCTCTGAGCCGACTCCCGAGTCGTTCCTCTCGATGTCGGCAGAACTCTTCCTGACGACTTCGTCTTTGGTGATTGCCGTGATGATGGCCATGTTGTCTTCGCTCGAGTCGCTCACGTTGCTGAGGTTACTGATGCGACTGCTAAGCTCGCCTAGCGATAGGTCGACGGACTTCCCGTTCAACGCATCCAGAAGTACTTCCTCGCAGTTGCTGCTGTTATAGTCGGACTCGACGTAGCCTCGTTCTTTGGCGTCGACAAGGTAGTTGAGGATGTCGTACTTCGACGCCCCTTCGAAGATCGACCGCGACGTTCGTTTATCGTCAAGATCGTCCAGCGATGGCGGCGGTGATAACGGAAGCGGAGGCGGCGTATCAGGAAGACCAATCTCTTCGTAGATCGGATCTTTAATACTTTCGTAAATGTTTTCGGCGTCGTCGTAGATGTCCTTGTTCATCTGGACGTCGTCGATCTTGTCGTCGTCGGCCTGGTCGCCGATCAGAAACCGGGGCGCCGAAAAGTAGTGCACCGAAATGCCGTTGTAGTCCTGCTCGTTGCCGTTCTCGGACAAGTTGCCTCCGACCGACGACGAGTACTTGACGTCGGACATCGACGACTCGGGCGACGAAACCTCGACGACGCTGGCGTCCGAATCGGAGCAACTCTTCTGGTCGCCGAGCAACGAGTTCAACCTCTCCATAGCCGACGCCGACACGAGATTGGCGCCGCCGTCGGGATTGACTTTGCCGCAGACGTGCGGTACCATGTGCCTTCGCACAGCCTCGACGGGGTCCATCAGCATCTCGAGCACCTCGTACTCATGCTGCGTGCCCAGCGACTTGCCCGTAGTTCGGTCGACGATCACCACACTCTGATCGTCCACCTCCACGTTGCTCCTCTGGTTGTACACCGGCTCCGGCGACACGGGGATCGTGATCTGGTTCGCGAGGTTACACCTCGACACAGAGCTCGAGTTGTGCGACGTGTCGATGAAAGTGTTCCATGACGTGTCGACGCCTCCCACGCTGATCGTTACTTTATTCACGTTGCGATCCTTCTCGTCGATCATCACCGACGTGGAATGCGTGTTGATTTCGTGGTCGTCGCCGTTGATCATGATCGAAGTGCGGCGACTTGGAGGGGCGTCTGTTTTGATTTGTAACCGGTGGATGTCCGGCGAGTCTGGGCAAACGGACACCACTGTGCGAACGCCGTCGCTGATGTCGGCGGCGGGCGAGGCGAGGCGGAGGTTGACGCTGGACATTGCCGGGCCGGGGTCGCTGTTCCGATGACGGATCCGCGAGGCGACGTGGACGAGGCCGACGTCCGAGGGGTTGGCGTGGATCTGCGGGATGCAGGAGTTGGGTCGCGACTTGTTGCGCGCGTTGCCGCGGATCAGGGTCGACGACGGCGAGATTTGGAGGCTGCTGTGTCGTTTCTGGTTGTTGATGTTCTGGATCTGTTTCTTCGTGAACGGGAATATGTGTCTGGGCGGCAGTTGGGGCGGCGGAGCGATTTCCGAGTTGACGAACCTGATCTCCTGGTGGTTCTCCACGACTTTCGGCTGCCTGATCTGCGAAACTGGCGCGTCTTCTTGTTTCTGCGGCTCGCATCTCGCGGCTTCTTGCGGCGTCACCAAAAGTTTCAACTTCGGCTTCTCTCGCTCACACTCCGCCTTCGCATTCTGAATCTTCATCGCGTTCTCCTCTTCGCTCTGCGTTTTAGCTGTTTCCGTTTTCGCCGGTTTCTGCACCAGCGCAGGCAGCGGGGGCGGTGGAGGCGGCTCTTTCGGCCGACTGGGGCTCAAAACCCGTCTGGATCTCGAGCTGATGTCCAGCGTCGATCCCGGGTGACTGAACGCTTGGCGACTGTCTGTTCGACGGCCGGACATGATTCGCAACCGCATCGTGTCGTTAAACATGGCGGCCGTTTGTTCTTGCTTCGTCAGACCGATGCTGTCCTCCCCGGGGGTCATCTGGCGGTCGCTGAGACTGCGTCGGAGAGTGACCACCGAGTTGGGGTCACGGGATGACATCTCGACCATGTCTGCGGACACAGAAGAAGAGAATGTTAGAGACAGGCGTACACAAATATCGGGTTTTTAGCAAATTTCCAGTCAAGTTCGCACTACGCATTTTACAACACATCAGAAGAGAACCAAACCATATGACAATTCACTTCACTCCTGAAGTTGACGAAGCGAGCTTCGTCGCAATGTCGAGAAGAAAATTCTTACGTACGGAGGACAACCGAGGAAAACTGTGAAACATTAAACCTTTTAACCTATTTAACCTTTCAAACAGTCACGTTTAAATTAAGCTTCATTTTCAGGCTTATTAAATAGAAGATACTTGACGTAAAATCTCCCTTATAAAATGTATTTACGAGGACGGTGGTCAGTGGACCACTTTTCGTCAAGAGTTGATAGCAATTGATGTGATTAAAGTGTTTCCAGAGGCATATGAAGTTATCATGAAAATTCGTTGTAACTCATACAAATGATTGTGCAAACTGTATCTGATCCATCTGTCCAAAAATGATAACCCTTGACCATTATTAAAAAAATAGTTGAGCTTGTTCTCGCAAAGCCACCATTGTCAGCATTGCACATTTTGGCAAATTTCGTCTCAAATTACGCATCATAAAGTGGAGAGAAATGACATAGGGCATGAAATAGAAAAAGAAAAAGTTATCTTTTAGCCTGCACATGTCAGGCACTTCCATTTGACTAAATGTTAAAAATATTTTGTTCTTACTGAAATAACTCCCAACCAACACTGATTCTTGTTATTGTACTATCAGACTTAATATGTAGGTATTGAGGAATAGAATAGTATATAATCATTCAAGTTGTTATTAGGTAGTTGAATAGAAAATGCCATAATCTGCCTGAAAAAGTGTTGCAATAACTGGAAACACCTTAATAAAAGCCATACGAGATGCATTACACCCCACATTTCAATCGCTAGTCGTCCATGTACAAATGGGCGCACTTACAGCTACAAAGACGTGTTATGAATCGATACGTGGAAATGAGGGGAACGAAGGGAATGTTATTGCTACTGGGAAATGCGATGAAAGTAGATTGGGACACGCTATATTACATGTCAAGTCGATCCTCATGAGGAAGTGCAAACCAACGTCTTTTGCCGGTTAAATGCCGGTCTTCTACGTTGATGAGGTTCACAATGGACGCCTTAGTTTGGGTCCAATTACGCATTTACGGGATTTCTTGGAACCATCAGATTCAAAGAAAATGCCATCAAGTGCGTTTGGATTAAAATAAATAGGTACCACTTTTTACGTTTTAATTCGTACTCAGTTGCAAATGAGCTCTGCGTCCTCATCAGTTCTTACGGATCCTTTTAGAGGCTAACCCCACAGAAGACCTTGATCAACTACACTGCCATGGTTCATTGACCTCTTGTGCTCGTTATCTTTAACCGCCTCGACCCATCGCACAAGAAGATAAAAAGTAGAAAAGGCTCCAGTTTTCATGGATTGAATCAGAGATAGAAAAGAGGAGATTAAATTCTATCTACTTAGCCGGATAGAACAGGAGATCACAGTCTGTTACCGTGTGAACAGGATAAGCCCGTCAGTCACTCGATACGATCAGAGCTAGCAACCTTAGAGTCGGAAAACATAACATTCTGACTCCCATTAGCGCAATGTTACATGACTTGCCCGATTTCTCGATTACACCTTCGATTTGCGTCGAGGATGGCACTCTGGTTTAGTCCCACAAGCGCAATACTAATTAACTCCGGCAAATTTGAAGAAAAAAAAAACTTACCAGTTGTCCTGAAGACTTGCTGTTATCGTTTAAGAAAAATTACACGATTTTATCGCGAAAAGATCGAAACACTTAGCAAGGATTACATATTTACACGGCTAGTAATATTACTATTTTATTATGATACTATTCATACAACTATGACATTATTATACCAATAATAAACTGCTCTTAATATTCTTAACGCAATAGCTCGATTGTTAAAGAAATAACAACATCAGGCCTATGGAAGAAAGCCCTTGATCACAAGCTTCCAACAAAAACCTGAATGGATTGTGGCTATACGTGAGAGAATTGGCCTGCCTGCCACAGGGATAGCCGCGAAAAGGAGCCAGATGCATGTGAACCACACAATAGCTATCGCGTCTACTTGTTTAGTATTCAAACTTAATTATCATTCTCTTGCACGTTCCACTTCATTAAAGACACGAGAAGATATAAATGCATTCCCAGTGTAGCATGTATAGCTTTTCTATCAAGACGTTCTTTCGGGCTATAAAGTTTATGCCGATCGTGCTCAACTCTCACACGATCGACGGGTGTAATTGGAACAACGCGTCTGCTCAATAGAAACATTATAAAGTTCCGTGTACAGTAAACAATGTGACGATACAAATCATTTACAACCCTAGTCGAAGGGTCTGTAGAATTTCTACTGGTGTCGTTAGAAATCCTACCGATATCAGTAGACGGTCTAATGTTACCATTAAGTTTCTACAAATGTCAGTAAGGTCTGTACTGAAAACAGTAGAAATAAAATACCCTGAAAAACGTACTAAAATAACCTACTGATGTACCAGTAGGATTCCTACAGATATCCCAGATTTCTTACTGATATCACCAGATTCTACTGTTTCGACTAGGTCCGAAATATCATGACAGTAGGATTTCTACTGTTTTTTTCTACTGTTTTCTCTACTGATCCTCCGACTAGGGAACTCTGAATGCAGAGCGCGCAAGCTGAGCGAGCAAAGCGTCTCAGTTCAAGACTTGTGGAACTTAAAAAATAAGAACATCAATCCTATCAAATGTTTAAGACTAATTTCCAACTCCTAATCTTAGCACTAAGTAAAAAGAAGACTGTACTGTGCCAGCTGGTTAAGAATGCTAAGGAGTCTACTGGAAAATTCTCAGCGTTTCGTGAACTCTATTGTCCACTTTATTGAGGGACTTTTGAGTTGCGGCTAACAAAACTTGAGAAAATAACTACCAAAATTATTACATTCTTAAGACTCATGTCTTCTGCCTAATTTCAGCACCAGTTTAAAAAAACTGTTAGTAAAAGGGTATAACTGTCAACAAACTGTCAGTTTGTGAGTTAGAAGTTCTCAGCAGTTAAAGGAGTTAAACCCATTTACTAACAGTTTTTTTTAAACTACAAAAATTACCAGAACTTCTAGAATTATCAACACAAATCCTATTCTAACTATAAATTTAAACTTTTTCCTTTTAACTTATTCTAACTAAGATTTCGAGCTCGATTCGTTTCGTAGTTTGTTTGAAAATCTAAAAAATGTTTCTAAGATGAATACTCAAGTGTTGATGAATATATACATATATATACAAATTGCCTATACATTAATAATACAGAAAAAAGAGTGAATTAAAGTAGGTCGTGGTTTCAAGCGGGGAATCACTTAATTTTAAATTAAATTCGATCGGCCAACCGAATTTTCGTGCCGAAAACGAGAAACGAGTAAGTACTTGTCGCCGCGGGCTAATTCGACGTGACACACAATAAGCACAGCGATAGTCCTATGAGGCCATACGCTAACACAAAAGTAAACAGAATGAATTGTTATTTCAATTCGTGTGCCAGTTACCAAAGCGAATGCACGGGTTTAACATTTTCAATGTCGCCGGCGTACGGTGCGGTCGAAAACTTTCTACACCTTGTTATCGCGTGGCTGTACAGAAAACACGAATTAATACACCTGCAGCTTTGCGTGGCTCGGCGTTAGATAAGAAGAACGAGTTTCGGTTTATCAACAGTAGCTGCGTGGTGGGTAGTGGGGGCAAATCGGATACATTCGATTTGTAAAAAAAGGTGATTCCAAACTGGGTTGAATGTGCTAAGAAATCCACTGAAACTCACGAAAATTTGGAACGATCCACGATGACACATGAAGGTGACAAGCAAGATCGTGAAGTGTTTCACATTTGTAGGAGTTTTAGCGGATTTCTTAGCATTCAACCCAGTTTTTAACCATTTTATCCACGGGAATATTTGAAGCTTGCCGTAGCAAATTTGCATTGCAAGAGACATACACAAAATATTTGTTTCTAAATCTGTGCTATTTTTCATTTTCACGCTAATCAATACGTGTTAAATACAGGTTTCTGAATAATTGCTCAGAACAAAGACGAGAAATATAGAAAATACTGTTCATAACTGGATATCACTGCCAAGAACTTCTAACAAACAACCCGTTAGAAGTTCTTGGCAGTGATACTCAGTTATTATCATTTTATTTTTTTTGAAAACTAGTGCTAAGATTAAGAATAAGACATGAGTCTTAAGAAATTAATAACGAGAAATATCGTTGGAAAACGCCATGAGTATCGCCCAAGCATAGTATCTAGACCAATTCAGTAAGTTGATAAGCTGATCAAAATTTTAGTAAAGACATGAGGCTAAAGAATTGATATTTTATTTGATGTTGGGGGAGTGTTTCTGCGGTTAAAGATCATTTCACTCGTATCGTGATAAGATTGGTGAGAGAAATTCTATAGCACGGCCGTTCCCACTTTCTTGTAGTTTGGCAAAAATCTAAGCATCTCCCTATAGTTTTTTTTTGCGGAGGAAAGAACGGTAAATCACGCGTCGATGATTTACCGAAGGGTTTGATTCCATTACCTCCCGAGAAACTTGTGTTGCCCTCAGCGTTTAAAACGAGAGTAGAACTCCTCGTTTATCGAATTTGATTTGTTTAGCATTGAATTCACGAAAAAAAAGTACAGTTATTTATAAATAAAGCAAATAATATATTAAATGACTGGTGGAAAGTTTAAGAAAATACTTCGCCAATATCTTTCGCTTGTAAACGAAGTAATAGATAATTTCGAACGCATATTGATTAAAACATGAGACCATTTTAATGAAGCGACGGCTCTAAAGCATGTAGGAACAAGTCTGTTTTTTTCTTTAGTGACAGGTCGGTATAGTGCAGTGAGAGAAAGACTACACGTCCCGAGATCTATCTCTAATGGTGTTTGGCGTTCGTGGTTGTATTTTCCTTTTTTTTCATGGTAATTCCAGGCAAATGCTGTTATATTTCC
>QKMV01002357.1:0-13502 GCA_003287335.1 Lednia tumana
CTCCCTACAGTCTGTTCTAGACTAGATAACACGCGCTATACAGTCCATTCAAGATTTGGAAACATGGTTGAATGATCACTCTCCATCACAGTACCATTCTCTCCACTTGCCTCCCAAGAGACCAGTATTAAAACTCAGCGGGTGCGTACCTCTAACAGCTCGTCTCCGGACCTCAGCTTCCCGTTGGTCCCAACGGGTCCCTCCGGCAGAATCGACCTGATGTAATGATGCGGCCTCACTTCCTGGCCGTCCTCAACATCGACGGTGCCTTCCAGGCTGATTCCCAGGCCGCCTCCCTCGCTGAGCTTGCGCAGCTGCGCCACCACGATCTCGATGTCCGGATTGGTCATCACCTTGGGAGGACAAGAAATTATCAGTGATTTAGAAAACAGTGATGTTAACGGTAGGCCGTAATACTGGTCGCTATCCGTCAAAGAATGTGTCACACCAAAAAAGCCGCCACAAACTCTTTCGACGCGTCACAAAAGTGCAAAGAGATTTCCTAGTATTATTGATAGTTAGCATAAAAACTGAAAGTGCTTAGAAAAGTTGAAGTTAAAACAATAAAAATCTAACTCCATTATAGAAAATGAAAGTGCAATGTTAAAGTAAAATTGCTCGGTAGTATTACCGGAGCGTGATCGGTAAAGTTAAAATTTCCGCTTTAATACGCTCTCACCTTGGCCCACTTGACTTGGATGGCAGCCTCGACGGTCGGCCCCAGAGGCCCCTCGTAGTTCTCGTCGATGAGTGCTTCGACGTCGAAGAGAAGCACCTCGGCGTTGGATGCTTCCACCGTTTCTAGGATCATCGAGTCTATCGTTGTGTGCGATTCGCCTTCCATTTCGATTTCATTGTCGTCGCCATCCTGGAAGCAGCATGCAAGCAGCATGTGATTTTTTTTCCATGTGAATGTGAATGTGAATGTTTGTTTTTGCACCGTTTTTTTTATCCTGTGGTGTTTAACGGCACACTGTAGTGACAACTGGCCGTGTCTATTGTCCGTGTCTATTGGCGTTGTTTTTGCACTGGAAAGGGAAACTGATAAGGAAGTATCAGAATGGAAGTTGTACAATTACTTTAGACACCTAGCTCTGAAATCGTGACATGCCTATACATGTGATTCCGTTTGCAAATAAAACGTTATGGTTGAAACTTTATTTATCAAGTTCAGGGGTACCAAGCACCGGAAAATTTTCCAGGAAGAATTGGCCCCGGAATTAGCCACCATATTGGATGTACAGCCTACTTAGCACTGTTTGAGGCTGGACCATAGCTTCTACCATATATTGCAAGGCACTGGGTTAGTACAGCAATGCGCAATAAACCGCAATGGGCACTTCATGAGGAAATTATTCCTCTTGCTGCCTCAACTAGCATGGATTCGGACCTTGATCCTTGACATTTGTCATTTCTCTGTAGCCGGTCTTGTTACGAATACAGCACTATAATGACCAGCACTATTCTTGCATTTGCAAATTTATAGCAAATCATTAGACAGGCCCTATGAAATCAGCAACCATTGTTTACAATAAGCTCTTTAATTGTGAGGTAGATATTACACAAAGGGTGCGGAATCCATCTGCCAAACAATGATAATTGTATGGCTTACCTATTCCGCTATCATTTTGCTTTTCGCTACTAATTATCTTTAGCATGTCTGCTTTGTAACGAGAATTCCCAGCTCCCCGGTCAACCCTGGTGACTGTCTGGTCATGATTTTGCGTCAATTTCTAAAGCAATTGCTGGAATAGCTTTTACCCCAAGAAGGGCCGACTTCAATCCCTCTGTAAGGTACTGGTTTGCATTTCTCTGAAGGGAGAATATGTGTTTCACTTGCGAGAGCCATGAAAGTGAATTCTTACAAAAATGCTAATATATATTGTCTGTCCCCGCAGTAGGTTCCTATGGCCATCTGGAAGATTTTGGTGCTGAAATTTGTTTGCAAATTATTTTCTATGGTTAAAATAATGTTCAGTTTGAGATGCTGTCTACGCATTCAGCCATCTGAGCCCTTGGTAGCCAAATAACTGCTATCTGCAGGTGTCTCGCGTAAGGGTTGGGGGGTGCGCGAGAACTGAGAATACATTTCACTTTACAACGCAGCTGAGATAATATATCGCAGCTGTATAATTTTGTCCGGTGTCATACTTGGGCAGAAAATGGAGCTAACAAAGTAAACACGAGCTGTACTCTTCCCCTGTATCCGAACTGTCATGTGACTAGTGGAAAGGCGGACAGTAAAAGTGTGCCAAGGCTGCATACCAGGCTGACTGGAAAGCGTGGCAGCGAAGCCGCTGAAGGCGAGGAGGGCGTCGGGGGCCGGAGCTCGCTGGCGGCGATCGCCTGCTGCAGCTGCTCGTACTTGGGCCCGCGCAGGTAGCGCTCCAGCCGCAGGTGCACCGTCTGGCTCGTGGCTCGCAGCACCTGCAACCAGTGTTCGTTTTAAAACAAAGCAGTAACGGACTGCAACCAGTCTTAGGTACTAACAGGTTACGCAACTACACTACTGTCACGTAGAAACTGGCGCTGTGATTTCTCAGAAACTTTTAATGAGTTGGTCTATCAAAACAAATATAGCACATTGAGGTTAGAGCGGCCTAAAGGTGCGCAACTACGTGGCTATCTGCACCTGAAGAAAAAACATATTATGTTTTACCTCCACTGCCTGGTGATTGGTGTAGCCTTGCAACGACTGGCTGTCCACCTCCACGATGCGGTCATTCACTTGGATGCGCTTGCAGCTATCGGCAGCACTGCCTTCGCTGATGCTCTTCACAAAGATGCCCGATAGCTCCTCTGTACAGAGAAGGTGAAACACAAACGTAACTACTGAGCTTGTATGGAAAAACTTGTTTTATCTAGTCGTTAAAATTGAAAAATAGTTTGATTAGATTTATGAAAGTTATTGGAGATTTTGGCCGGCACGTATTGCAACTCAATTAAGACGAAAATGGCCCAGGAAGATGAGTAAAATAAGAGGCATTGCATTGTTCACCATTTTTTTTCCATTTTGTGCGGAAGCAGAAATTTCTCTTCGCGCCTCTAAATTCCAAACTAACGGCTATATAGGCATGACATTTTTTTTTGATTAGCAGATTACAGCAGCTTTAGAAGGTTTGGTCGAGCATAGCTTTCTTTTCTTGCAGACTTATCTCGCGATGTTGATGCAGGTCACTAAAGTCTAAACACACAAACTAAATATCCCATGGTAGGAAGAATCGAATTCTAGCGTTTCCACTATTCTGTGGCAACTCGAAACTACGACCAGGATCCACTGCGTGTAAGATTGATTTCTCTTAATCAAACAACATGTGCTTAAGGCTTCATAGAGAAGAGAATGCCTCGCTGACCTTTCTCGCAGACGTATCCCGCGATGGTAATGCCGAGCCCATGGTAGTCCTTCTTCAAGTTAACTGTGAACTCTTCGACCTCGGGCAGCGGCTCCGTGTCGAGCGCCATCATGTCCATCGTGAGCACGGGCAGCGAGGGTGCGCTGCTCATCATCGTAGCCGCGCGGATCGGCAGCGGGTTTCGGACCACGTCTACCACCAAGCCCAGCTCAGGCTGAACACACGCAGGGAAAAAACACATTTCAAAGTTAATGCTTGCACAAAGTGGTGTGAAAATGCATATTTATATGTATATTGTGACATGCAGATGTATTGCATCTGATATTTTCAAGAATAAAGAAGACCTGTTGGATTTTTTTCTATTCAAAGTTTTGATTTCTTGTTTTAACATTTTCGGGGTGCCAAAGGTTGTGCGGTTTTGATCTCAAATGTGAAATCTTGCCAAGTGATAAAATAACATTGTTACGAGACTTACATGCAGATCGATATCCGAGTCCTGCTGACTGAAGATGAACTGGTTGTCGTAGGAGTCGTGCATCGTCGGGTGAGTATTGAACGTCTCCGGATATCCGTTCTGCAGCAGATGTCTATCGAGCTCCTCCGGATCGCCGAGGATCTTGGTCGGCACGATGGGTGCGTGACTTCCCAATGCCTAGTAGTAGAGGTGGGATTCAATGTTTTAAGAACGCACAATTTTCCCCATTTTTTGCTACTCTTCAGATGGATAACCAAAAAACTGCTTGGCAACGACGTTAGCGTCAAGCATACCAGGGCTTTTACATTCATTTCACAGCAAGTTTCCACAGAATTGCTGACTGAATAGTTCAACATAGCCTATGATAGTAAATCAGAGAGTTGCAGGTCTGTGAAAAAATACTATACTCAAATGACACATCTATTTCATAGTGAATAGTTAGAATTTTTTTAACTAGTGCTACTCTCCAAGAAAGGTTCACCACACCTTTCCCAACATCCTTTACTCTTCTTCCCCTTATATCTCTACCTCTGTTCAGTCTACCAACTCCTGTCATTTCTTTTCATCCTTCTGCCATGAATTCAACTCATTTACCTCTTTCTAATCTTCACCTCTCAGTTTCACATCTCTTTCTACTTGCTTTATCCAACGTTTGCTTGACTTTCTCACTCTGCTCCTTTTATATTCAATAGCAAATACCTTCATTGGTATCCTTTCATCTTCTACTACATCTTTCCTAACGAGCATCTTTCTGTTTCAAAATGTTGGCCCAAAAAGCCCAAACACACTCCTAAACATGTTGATTATTGGTGATTTCCTTATATTTATTAATATATTACAAGAATACAGACAAAGCAAGATAAATTTTAAAAAGGCTTTGCTACATATCTTGATATATGTACTCTTTTATCATCAACTATCCTTACTATCATTGATTATCTTAAGCAATTAAGTCAACATCTCCATAGAAAACTTGGTCTGCAGATTTTTTCCTGTGCGGCTTGCCTTAGAGTTGTTGCCTGAAGGATTGGCCTGTCACCGACAGTATTGCACAAGTGTAAAAGGTGTTGCTGTAACAGGTAGTGGGCCTACCTGGTAGTCGGGGGAGGTGGGTTCCACGGGGCGGGCGACCACAAGTCGCACGTGGCTGCCCGATTGACGTAGCACGGCCGCAACCTGCTCCGAGCCCATGCCGCGGAGGTTTACCTCGCCGATCTGCAGGATGTGGTCGCCGCTCTGTAGCCGGTTGTCCTGGAGCGAACAATTTTGCTGGTTTAGGCTCCATTTCCTTGAGATTTGCAATGCAAAATGTTCAGCTGGTTTTTCGCCATCTTGATTTTTTAGCCAATAATCAGACGAGAATTTTATAATGCCTTGTGTTTATTTGGAGTCCCTGGTTGCAATTAGCTGGGAAAAAACAGATGACGAGAAACGCTGCAAATTATGCCGTGTTTTCCTCGTGGAGAACTGCTGTAAAGATCCTCCCCCACTGGAAATTTTAATTGAACCGAAACCTAAAACTGTAAAATCCCTTGTGTTTGGCTTGACCAAAACCCAACCTAAATTCAACACCACTCTATTTATTGCATTTTTTTTTTAAATCTTTTCCGGCTCAAACCACTAATGAAGGGAATTTCTTTTTATTTTCCTTTTTTTCTAAGAACTACGATCTAAGTTTCACAAACTAAAAGAAATGGCCAACTGACCCTGTCTGCGACTCCGCCAGGTAGTATGGTCTTGACGACAACGCCGGTGCTTCGTCCTCCGATGATACCGAAGCCCAGACCCGAACCATCGTTGATGAGATCGATGATTTCCACTTGCGCCCATTCCGTGTTCAGCTGTAACCAATCGAGGGCTGATTAATATCACTCAAACATCATAAGGATGTAAATTAGGCTTATTGCCGGTTTTACAATGCCTGGTTTGCTTTTATGTGGAGGTGACCTAGGATACAGTTGAGTGGAAATCGGATTAAGAGCCAGTAAAGTTGATATTTGCCGAAAAGTTAGTCATGACCATACAAATGGTTAATGGTTAATTAGTGGCAATGGTTTTCTAGTTAACCTCTAAATATTAGATAACCTCCAGATGTCACTACATTGGGCAGGACATAGTAGAAGTGGCTTTAAGAGGTATTTTGGCAAAGAAGTCGAACAGAACTTCTTAAAAAAGGAGCAATTTTAATTAACTAGCTTGAGTAGTAAATTTTTTAGCTTTCTACAACAAATAAAGATAAAGTAAGGAAAGCAATGTATTTTCATGCTAGAGTGAAAAGAAAATAAAAACATTGCAAGGCTGCAGCTTGTGTCCCAAACACAAATGCATTAAGCTTATGATTTAGCATTTTAAGAGACGGTCCTGTCAGACAGAGTCTCCTTCATGGTGGCAAGTTTTCACCAAAACTTGGCAAACAACTTATTAAAAATATCAAATAAAAGCAAGGGCTTATTTTCTTTACACAAAACCAACAATCTTCAGTCTGTTAATATATAAAAGGCTCCAGCTGTTTCAGAAAGCAGACATCCCAGCTTAAAATAAAAGTAGACTTCTTGTTTCTTAGATCCTTTGAAGATCTGGTGTAGTTGTAAGCAATCAGAAACAAAGAAACCAGCTGTCATGAAAAACCGGAGATTCTCTCAGTCTCCTGTGCATTAACAACGGTAATAAAAGTTGCAATTCCCTGCCGAAATAGGATCTCTTGCATGAAAGTTACAAAAATTACTTCTTCTTGTGTCATTCAAGTTTAAATTTTGGCATTTTTATTTCTCTCTCTGTAACACTCATGCCGTTAATTTAACTCAAGTTTATTTGAGTTTATTCCAGTAGAGAACTTTCTATTACTCGCAGCTTTGCTCTCTTGGGCCACAGGGGAAATCGCGGACATGGCTAGAGATCAACGCGTAAGAAGTTTGCACGCACAATGAACAGAGAAGAATAACAAGGCAAGTACCTAGAATGAAGAAATTTTCCCTCAAGAAAAAAATTTAAAAAATGGCTATAAAGCAATGAATTAATATATAGCTGAAAGCACCTACATTTATAGCAATATAGCGTCTTACTGCTGGGTACCAATTTTAAATCAGGCATCAACTGTTATGTGAATTATTTCCAGTAAAATGTTTTAAATGAGTGTATTTGATAAAGATAAGTGTGGATAACACAGGCCCATAAAAAGAGGAACATAGGGAACAAATAGCACACTAAAGACCTTTCAACTGAACACTCTCGAAGGAAAGAATGTCCCCTGTAATTTAGGAAAGTATTGGAATGTCGTACTGATGCAAGAATGTGGTGTGCTGTGTTTGTGTGCAACTTCATTCTTCAATCTAGTACACTAGCGCCTGCAGTACACAATTGAATGTTGGCCATCTAACACACTATCTCAGGGCTGCCACTATACAAGACTGGCTAAAAGTGATTTATGTGACAACCATCATGGAAAAGTGACCAAAAATTGACTGGATACTAGATCGTGTTTGAATATAGACATCAAATCATCAAAATTGGCATTTTTTCTTCACCCACTCTATGTTACTTATTCAACAATTCTTGCCTGAAGTGAGGCTTTGATTATTCATCATGAAGTGGTTTCATCATTCCATTTACATTAAAATTTAAGAAAAATGAGATAAAAATTTAGTGAAAGGAAGTTTCGATAATTTCGCAAAACCAGCATTTTTTTCTCAGGCCTTATGCAAAAAAAACGAAATAGTGACCTATTGAAAAATTTTGCGACTTCAAGTGTCTTAAGAGAGAAAATTTGGCAAGTTGGCAGCCCTGCATCTCCACATCATTGGTTGAAACTTACCACCATGTCTGAGCCAGCCTTGGATGTGTCGCTAACCGCAGATGGTGACCTATCTATGAGTGAAGGTGACGGGGATGTCGGAGAGAGGGGGTTGTCTTCCTCGATGTCGTTCCGCGCTACCACCAGCTCGACCAAACCGCGGGCCTTCTGCAAGATGCTGATGGCCTGCTGATGGGAGATGTTGGAGTCGAGTGGTTGCCCATCGATAGCTAGGATCTGGTCGCCCTCGTGTAATCGCCCATCTCTGGAACAAAAAGAGAAGAGGATGGGTTAGAATCGCTGTGCTCAATTGAATACCGTTTGCTATCGTTTAGCAGATATATTAACATAGGTTGTCGCAAGGTGGTTGTGCTCTGAAAAGGGTGAAACTTTGGTTTTGAAAATGTTGCTAACTTATATTTTAAATACTGGTGTCTTTGGGCATGCATGGGATATTTGCATATTATTGTTATTTTCATACCACAAATACCAGTGTTGATTTAGCACTGAACTTCCTAATGCTTGAGCAAAAAAAAAAGAGTTTTGTTTGATGAGGTAGAATCTCAAAGTTATTCTCAAGTTGCAAAGGCAGATGCGTTGAACTTGAAGGAAGGGGTATATAATATCAGTGCAAAAGTAACGGGAACAATTTCATCTAATCCAGAAAAGCCAAGTTCTGCTTTGGTTACGATTCCTCAGGTATGCTTGAATTGAGAAATTCCAATATGCTTTGAATTTTCAAATTGTTGTTCCAGTAAATTCCCCAAACTTATCATCTGGAAAAGTTTCAGTGCATTGATTTAGCTTCGTGGAAGGATGGCAAGAATGGCAAGGACTTGTAATACTTGGTGGAGGCGCCTATCTTGCGTAGATGCCAAGCCACATATTTCAAACGAAAGCTTGTCAAACAATATTTACAAGTCAGTTTACCAGTCGTAAGTTGATGAATTTTTTGCTAGAACTTTTATTCGTCGACCAGCGAGATCAGATATTTTTAGAACTTTTATGATCTATTACACCATTACTGGATGGTTATTAACGATACGAGAGACTATAAGATATTAAAAAGTATGTGAAGAAGAGAATATAGCTCCAGACTTTGAGCAATGTGACTTTATGCGAAACTTCAATAATAAATCGTGAGCACCCCAATAAAACAATCTCGTAACTGTCCGAGCTAAGACGCTTGTAACATCCGGATAAAGCTGTGATACACAAGAAGGCCCGCAATAAATCTTCGCGCACCTTCTATGGCTTGTGATCAGAAAACCCAGCTATAGCAATACCGAAAACGCGAGCTGCAGCGAACAACGCTCTCGGCGCGGAAGGTACAACAAGCGAGCGATTCAGAACGTGCATCAGAAAATCTTATACAGGATGATATTGAAAAACATTTGCACAAGCCTGTAGAAAACGCAAAAGTCCATATCTACTGTAATACATCCTATAAGATATATACACTATACAAGCTATTTCTAATACACTTTCCATTCTAGGCTGAGGCCCTAGGCATCTTCCAGAAAACTCAAAGGTTTTACCCGCTAAATTAGTGTTTACATGATAGAGCCTTCAAAGAGTCCGATTTCACCAAATTTAAAAACGAAGCTTAGTTTCTCAGCTTTCGATTACCTTTTGTTTTTACTGATTAATACGCCTTAGGTAGAAAAAAATCAAACCAAATTCAATATAAGCTTAGAAGTTGGTGATTCCCGCCATAAAACAAACGTAATTTTTTCCTTGACAGAAATGAAAAAATAGATATTTTTAGTAATCATATTATGTTCAGTACGTATGTATTCAAGGTTTGTGCAAGAAAGTCTAGAGATAAAGAAAGTCTAGAAAGCTAGGGTATAAAGCTTATAATTAAAAACCATGCTATAGCCGTCAAGGTGTGTGCAAGAAAACCTAGGGTGAAAAGCTTATAAGAAATAGCCTCTAACCTATCCGAAGTAAGTTCCTTGAAATTTCAGCTCGAAATTGCTTCCAGTGCCACATTCATTTATATTCTCTGGGTATATTTGGCGTCACATTCTGTCAATCTCATCCTTTCAAGACATTTCGGCTCTCGCAAGAAGGCTCCAAAACGTTTCTTATTTTGATAAATACTACTGACGTTACAGAGTGAATCGCCCACATCTTCCCCTCTACCCCCTCCTCCCATAAAAGTGACGCTTAAGCGCACGCGATTGTCGGAAAGACAGACGTCTGCACTGACGTCGAGCTGAAGTTGAATTGGCGTTCTAATTCCAGGAAGGAAACGCACGTCTGCCAATCATTAATCATTAGCAAGCCAAGGTATAGAAAGCTGCAGTTTTCAGCGCCGCGTTGGCCCCGCGAATGGATTGGGGTTGAGCGACAGACAGGTCGCGAATAAACGGCGTCGGCGTCGGCGATGAAATCGGACGTCGATTGTATACGTGATACCACGTGACTATGGCCGTGGACGTGGTCGTGGAGTCTGTCCCAGCAACAGTGGCGTAGCTAAGGGCAGTCGTGTTCGGACATATTAGCGACCGGAAGTTTTACCGATGGTACGAGGACTTTTCACAGAGATACACCTTTTTGACTCATTTCTCAAAATATTTTCCACACGCCTTGCAATCGCAGGGTGTGTTAACAATGTCACTTTGGAGACAATTCGATCACCCTCCAGATTATTGGGTGAGCTTGCGTGACAAGATTGGAAAATTTGTGGTCCATCCTTCACACAAGATGTTCGTTCGTGAATCGTGGTGTATGGTAGCGTGATGCACATTTCATCATTTGAGCTGCCATCTCGGAAAGAAACTCCGCCAAATTAACGACCTCACTCAATCGCAATCCTTTGAGACGCTAAACAAACGCACGACATGTACCCCCGTCATGACTTTCAAACGTTTTAAACGTTTCTGAACAAAAAAAACGTTAGCCGAAAGTAATGCGCTGTCCTCTTTGCGACAAAAATGGTGGTTTTTTATATTTAGACTATTAACTCTCATATCACATGCGAAAAAAGAGAAATCGGTTTCAGTGCACATAAACAAGAATAGAGAGTGCCAGAATCAACGCCGCAGAGTTTTCTGCATGTCGTTGGGCCATAAAAATGTCCCCATTTAAAAGCTACCAGAGGAAAAATTGCACGACGATGCTACCGTGCGAGAGGCTGTGCGTCAACCCAAGTATTTTTTTGTTGGCAAGAGGTGGTGGTGAAGAGGTGGAGGGACGGGGGGGGGGGGCTGGGCACCATATAAACGTAACGATGGTTATTGCATAGAAAATTGATCATTCCTTTGGGGTACTTAATGGATGATATCCTCAAGTGCTATCATCCCACTTATCAAGTTACTTCCCTTCTCTCATTGTTCTGGCGTTGGCGTTGGCGTAAGCTTCGACCTATGCCTTTAATTAGACGCTGATTACGGCTATGCTCCTTCCCTGACCGCCACTCTCAGCAAATGTAACTGGTTTGTCTCGCGTCGTCGTGTCGTGTAAATGGTTATTATGTTCACGGTGATTAAGCGTGTAGCCTGATATGCAATCACATCGGATGCAATTGCATTTGCTCACCGCGAAATCTGTTCCGCGCACTAATACGAGACAAATGAATAGATATTTATTTTTAATTTCGTTTCACATTTACCCCCAAAAAATGGTACAAAAACAAACTTTTTTTTATAATCAACAATGCGTCCGTTTTCATAAACTTTAATATGAGCGACCCCCCTTGTAATTAACATCTGGTACTTCTATAATAAGGGTAGACGACTGGGGGGTAGATTTCCATTGAGAAGAGTAACGACCAATGGGGCTGAGAGGGCGGTTTTCGACCAGACGAAAACAAAATACACTCCACTTCAATTAAATTAATTAATGAAATTGTATGGCGTATTGTTGTGTAGTATTTCGGCAAATTTTGTTTGATGAACTTTGCTTTTATATAATCTTTCAAGCCGTGCGTTAAGGATCGTGTGCAGCTTTAGAGTTTTAGACCTTAGATCCTAAAATAATTTTAGGTGTGGCCAGGGAATCGAGCCTGTTACGTATTTATTCAAATACTCTGCAGAGAAGAAGCGTTCCTTTTGCCCTTAAGCTGGTAAGTAATAAAATGTCACCTTAGCAAAGAAAGGGAAACACACAACATGAAATAAGTGTATAGACCACATGCTGTGAGCTATTGTGTGCTTTCAGGCTTGGATAACAAAACATGGAATACATTATGTCAATGACTTCCCTTTCACGTCACAATGATTTTTCACAATCAAACTTGTCAAATATTAATAATAATAAGCAATAGCATGAATATACTTAATCACACCTGGGCAGCAAAACATTTCACACTAGAGCCTTTCATGTAGAGAAATTGCACAAAAAAACATTACGCGAGCTTGATGGATGATTTTTTGTGCGAGGCATAATTCGTGTTTTGATGGAACACAACCAAATATCAACTAAAGGAGGGGTGTCAAATAAAATAAAAAATAGTATTCCGGGAGCTACGTGAGGCTTATGTTTCGAATATTCAGAACGTAGTGAATTAATTCGGTCTGCCAATTTCATTAAATTAGTTTTGTCTTGTGCGAGAAACGCATTGACATGTAAAAATACTTTCATCATAGATATTATATTTTAACAGGAAATTTAGTTTATTGAAGCCCAGAAGTATTTTATCATGAGTATTTCTGATACCTAGTATTGATTTACAATAAAAGCTACACCCACTTTATACGAATTCCAATAATTTCTCCAGTAGCATTCGCGCAGTTTTGATACCCCACAGCATATTTTGGCCACGGTGTATGCATGCCCTTCGCGTGCTTGTAAATCTATCGATCTTATCCTGCATAGCTCCATAGCATGCTATTATGCACTATACACTCAATAGGCCACTTGGGATGTGGTTAGCCAAGATAACGATTCTGGCGGACACAACGTCTTATAAAGAGAGAATTTTTCTATGGGAAATTGGAATGGCTGCTGACCACGAAATCAACATAAAATCAATGGATTTTCATTAAAAATCTGCATCACAATGGAATTAACAAACCGATCTGATAATGCTTAGATACAGGGCTGTGACGTCATAGCCAATTGCTTAATCATAACCGGGCGATAAAATCGGCAAATTAGGGTGCACTCGAGAGAAGATTGATACAAACGCGTGGCGACTACCACCAAATTAGTTTTCCAAGCATGATACTATTTTGTGCAGGGAATTTGATTACAAATGGGTATGGGTATTAGGCTCAAAAATAGTAGACATGCTAAGTAATTAAGTAATCTTGATCAAAGTCATGAATATTATCAATTTGCTTTGTGCAAAACTGATTTGCATGCAGTGGGAATAGAATTTGAGCCGGATAAATACATGTACATTTTGCTTGCCGAATTACTCAAACCAGAAGGCGAATCAGCCCTATAGGTAGCACTATTTTGGTCAGGATGATGAAGGCTTTAAGATCGAAAAGATTTTAGTTCTAAGATAGAAACAGTGATTGTGATTTATCGTCTCGCGTTACATTCTATGTTCTTCTGCAGCTTGCTGGAGATATTGAATTACATTTGTTTTTGTGTCTCAATTGGCGGCATAATCTCCTCTTGACCATTATAATAAGTTTCAAGTGGGTGACATTAGACCGACACTATACCAAGGCAGCGAGCTCTCGTGTAGACACCGCATTCAGCAGAGGGTCAGATAGAATACAATTATAACAAGGAAACCAACAATTATCTATGATTAGTTACGACTCTGGGGCGCATGTGCGATATATCACATGATTGGACACAGAAAGACCATTAAACGGCAAAATTTCGTGGCTTCCCGAATTTGTAATTAATGTTCTTGTTGTATATATTATGGGCTATTCTGCAGCAGACTTTGGGTCGTGAGTCGAGAAGGGAGGGGGGG
>QKMV01002358.1:0-13500 GCA_003287335.1 Lednia tumana
ATTTTAATATTTTTAATAAAAACGAATAGTATATTTCAAAAAAATAATAATTGGCGCAAATTTTGTCTGAAAATAAGCGTAGGTACTTTAAATTAGTTTTTTACCTGGCAGTCCCAAACAGCGTAATTTTTTTGTAGGTTCTCGTAAGAAGAAGCGCCAAAAAAGCATAATTTGGCGTGGGGAGCGTGGCAAGCGTGCTCAGCGTGCTCAGCGTGCCGACATTCCACTCTAATTGGAGCTGACAGTTGCGGTGACTTGTGAGCAAGTGGCGACAGCACGCGCGATGTAGTTGACAATGATAACTGGACTTCACCGTCATACAGCTTCCGGTCCCTCGAGGATACACTTCACGGTCAGAGGCGGCACGATCCTGATCCTGCACCAAGTTTCAGGAGCGTGATGTGCCAAGGGACAAGCTGATGAACTTACTTCGAGAACCCAACTGAGTCGACTCTAGCCCGACATTTGAGAATAATTGACAGTGTTGCTCTAGCTAGAAAGAAAACTGTCCGACGTTTTCGCTTTGGTAGGTATGACTGTAAGAGAAAAAAAGTTTTGAGTACAAACATTTGATGTTTTCCGACACAGAATTTAGGTGTTTCTTCTTTGCTTTGTCATTAATTAGTACGAGTGAATTCTTTATTTTACACTCGGAAAAGTTTCGACACAGGATTAAAATTATGGAACATTATTCTTAAGTTTTTCAACGCTGTTTACAAATTGTATTATTAAAATAATCCTTCCTCTCACAGAAAAGAACTTACGAAACTGGCTTAAAAACAAATTAAATGATCTGAAAAATATGGCACTAGCATTCGTTTCGTGTGCTGTGAACTATCTCAGGTAAAACTTGATATCAAGTGAAAATGTTCGCAGTGATGAGAATATTTGTAAAGTTTTGTAGGAAAAGTGAAGAAAATAAAAATTGAAGAACTAAAACACTCCTAAAAGTTTCCACTTTAAATTGAATAGTTTCAGAGAAAAATAATATAAAATGTACATAAAGATAAAATTAAGGAAACTGAAACTTTGAATGGAGTCTCGCTTTCAAATCAACAGATGACAGGAAAGCTGAAAGCAGTTTCTGTCGGTTGAAACTTTGCTAGATGAAAAGGTGGCACATAGTTCAGCGAGATTTTTTAACAGAGTTGAAATAACTTTGTTTTTAAGTGAAAACTTCCATGCTGCCACGGATCTAATTGGTAGGAAAAACCACACACCTATACCGCAGCATATTGCCTGACACAAAACCAGCACTAAACTCGAAATTACTTTCTAAAATACCAAAACAAAATGAACGCAGATAACAAAATATAACCGAAATGGAGTAAAATTCATTTTTACCATCGACGAGTAAAACAGTTTTATCGTCAACATAATCCAAACTTCGATTTTCATTGAAAGCAGTATTCGATAGCTTCCACCCCATGGAGATTACATTACTCTCAATCTCCTCGCTCCAGCTAGCCCCTTATAATGTGATCACCTCCCCCAGCCTCCCGGTTTATCCAAAGCCCTTAAAACAAATCATTCTTCCGAAACATAGGCTTACATCATTACGCCAGGACCCTTCTCTAAAACATGGCTTGTCTATTGGCTCAACAATATCCATAAAATGTGGGCAGAAAGTTACGATACGGGATAAACTTTGATCTCTAAACAACGTCGATGTGTAAACCAATACGACACTAAAACTGCAGCGACGAGTCGCCCATGGGACCAAAACTGAACTAGAAAACTTTAGGTTATTGCAAATTTTGAGAAAGTCGTCAAACCATGCTGACTTCACCTGCGAAGAGCTATAAAAAGAAAAGAAAATAATGATATACATCGATCTTTTTCTTTTTAGATTGAAAATAATGGCAAACATGAAGAAAATTCGTATGAAACTTTGAAGCTGTTCGCGGCACTCGTATCATAAAGCAGTGTTAACATATGGAGCGAAGCTACTTTGTAAATCAGGCGGCTGGCTTTCATTTCGAAAAAATGATCACGTATCTTTCGGATTCGTTTGAATGCGAAAAGTTGGCATTTCCATACAAAAAAAGCTTCCGTGCATTGAAATTTCATCGCGGTTGTCGCGCTGTTGGAGTTCTCTCACAGCTCTAAAGCATCTTTTGCCGGATAGGCACATACAGTCCTCGAGCCATAATGGCCTATCATTAGCACGATATTACAATTTACAGTACGCTATTGATCACACGCGTTATTATTCGCGACAACCGTGAGTGAACTAATAATCCACGAAATGCCCGTCACCATGCATATTTTATCGCTGTAAATATGGACAGCAACCCAACGAGAAGAATTGCTATCATAATTAGCAAATATACTAGTGGGTGGATGATTATTTTTCTGTGTGAACATGGATGGATAATACTGTTATATTTTAACCACAGATATCTAAATTAGGGAACAAATTGAGTTATGTCGTTTGTGTATTATTGATATATGTGGTCTTTAGGGTATTGGAAGCTACTGAAGAATAAATAATGTAATTTCAATGTGCATTTCTATTCGGGAATAACCGTTCGCGTGTGTAAAAATATGTCGATGGTCATATTATTTAAAATAATAAATACAGATTCACCATTAGAATGAAAATAACATCGTCTACAGATCGATTTCACCTTATGAACAGAGTTTCGAAAAAAATGAATACGATAAGATTTAAAAAAAGCCAAACCGCCCGAAAACCTGGCTCGGGCGATAGTATATTTCGGGCGTCGGGTTTATTTTGCATCGTCACTGCGCGCTAGCAAAGCGCCGGCGCGTAGTCATGTGGCAGGTATGGATGATGGACCTTGCTAAGAGCTGCGAGTGGCGAGCTCCTTTCGTTGCATAGTAGTGGGCAACCATGCGTACTAATGCAGTGGTCTCGGGTTTGAATCCAATTGAGTGCTTTATTAAGTTTTGTTAAAATTGCAGTTTTTTGGTTTCAGGCTCTTCACAAAGTCGCTAGTTACGGAAGTCGGTTTGTACTCTGGCTTTTTTGCGGCTTTGCCTGTAGGTATAGTCGTTTCATTAGCCAATAAACTGTATGCCAGAAATGTACTCGCTGGACGTGGATTTGAACTGCAAGTCGGCTTGCACAACACGTTTTTTATGCCGTACGAAATAACTTTTTTCAGAATTGTCGGGCGCCGAGCCACGCTTTGTCGAACTTTTGGGCTTTCTGGCTTTTTCAGACTTCAGACCTCTATGGCTTCAATTCAAATATGATTCAAGCTAAAGATAATGGCATTTATTAATATCTGCGCCTTCAATTCATGTTTTAAAAGCTCTTGGCAAAGTCTGACTACCGTAAGTATTTTACTCTCGGAATAATGGTCAAAATTCACATTGGTATGGTGAAAGCTTGCAGAGCCGTTGAATGATGTTACATGGTGTCTAGTTTGGAGACGCGCTTTGGTGTCAAAGTTTTTCGGCCCTAAAAAGGCATTAAAAACCCTTGAAGTTTTGCCAGTAATTACGTGGTCTTCTTCCGGAGTGAAAATCTCGTCGTTGAGCGTCGTTGATCCTTTCGTCTCAGCACCAACCACGGCTTGGCTAGGTGGTATTTACCTAATGGTAACATACCTAATTCTATTTCATGTGTTCCTTTTTACAGTGTAGTTTACTGCATAGTTTTAGTTTTAGTTCCCATATCTTTATTATATGGGGGTCACAGGCAGATTGTTAAGTATGAACTTTTGCTATTATAAATTCAAAAAAGCAAAAATAGACGCCTCACTGACGAAATTTTCTTTTCTGAAGAAGGCAACGCCAACGCAAACGCTGACAAAATGTTGAGAATCTTCCAGGTCCTTTTAGTGCCAAAAAACTCTTAGCACTAAAGCAAGTCACCGATTATGGGTGGTTTGGACATTTTGGGCCGTCTAGGACCATCTGAAAAACTCGGGCTGATTCGGGCTTTCAGCATTTTATGACTTTTTGGACGTTCGAGCTTTTTTGGGCTGTCGAAATTTTGGGCCTTTTTCGGGCTTTCGGGCCGAGCTTTACTTTTTTGGAAATGTTCGGACCAAGTCGGGTTTGGGATTAGACTGGGCAGACAAAAACCAATCGCATCTCTAAAATCTTGCATGGATCGACATGATAATCCCAATCGGAACGCTACGACACAAACGGAAAATGTAAGCGATATTCGAGCACACTTGAATAAATTTTGAGTATGATAATACTTGACGCTTTGTTTGATGTTTTATTGTATTTTTACCACTTTTTTTCATAGAGGTCGGATTTGTTTGAGCTTCATAGAGAGTCACTAATTGATAACACTCCACGAAGCTTTACGCTTTTCATCAGATCTTTGGTTAAAATGTGAGGCCGGAAAGGAATTGGCATCAGTGAGGTGTGAGCACAAGGTATTCACGAGATTATTATTCGCTCGCACGATTCTGATCTAGATTTTATTATAGGCATAGCTTTGTGACTACAAAGGGAAGTTTTGACGGAATAGTATCGCTAAACAACAAAGTAGTATCTATAGGTTCATAATATTTTTGGGATAACTTAACATAAGAGAACACACGCATTTTTATCAGGTGCCAGAAAACTACGTAAAACACTTTAATAATAATGTAGAAACAATGGTCAAGTGTAATGCAAAAAAGGTGCACATGCTAATTCCTCTCATCCTTGGAGTTTTTCTTTAATGCACCTGAGAACTTTAAGAATATTATACCTTGATATAGTGATTGAGTAGAAGAGGTACTTTTTGAGAAATTCAGTCAAGCACTTTCTCACTCGCTTAAGATGTTTCCGTTCAAATTGCAGCGATAGCTATTTTCCTGATTGTTCTCCCCTCCACCTCCACCTTCAGCGCTTAGTGATTGCAGCGTGATTGAGCGAAATGAAATTGTGTCTCACTTCTGGCGCTCAAGATGTTACTCAGCTGCGTCCTTTTCGAAACGCCGACGCCAGCCCCAGGCAACCCTGACTTTATCCTCATTGCAAATTCCAAACGGGAATCCAATAGATATCAAAGTACTATACGCTACGAGGTCCTTGCTTTTAATAGCCACGGCGTCGCTTATTAACTGGAGCTGAATGAACTAGGTAACAGCACGTGCAATAACTCGTCTTGTGTAGTACGATCTTTTATTATGCGATCCTTATGTAATAAAATACGAGCTGGCTGGCATATATCGAGTATTACTCACGCCTATCGCGATGATTTCCTATTTCCTTCAACAATAGGAGGGAGCTCTGAACTGGATGGTGTCGTTGCGATGTACATTGCTCTATATGAGATTGGTTGGTGTCAAAAGAGCCTATATAATATGTATTGGAAAATGTGGAATGACTCTCGGTTCTACAATGTGTATTCACATCACGTAGTTCACATTTTCTTCTCACTTTTATAACTCGACAGCTACGTCATCTTCGACGGTACCGGAAGTAGATTACAGACGTGCTGGTGAAAGCAGTTTTCACTCAACTGCCTTAGACTTCAGTATACCCTTTGAGACGAATCAATCTCGTACACAGTACGGTATACGTGAAAGATATTTCACCGCCTATCGTTTCTGCAATAGGGTTACTTTAAGTTCATAATTTCTACGAATGAAATAATGCTGTTGAACTGTATCAATAAAAGGCTAAAAATTGCAGAGACACCCCAAACGGTCGGATCCCACAGGGCACGGAGGCTGTCGTAAGCTTGTCGTGTATTGGTCGGTTTCTGACAGCTTTCGCCGGCAGCGCTATTGTTCATTACAGTTCAATGTAAACCGCAGGGCGACATCAAACGCCGAGCTCATCTGTTCCAGTTCTGGCATTTTACATTATCTTGGGCAAGCATTGGTGGGTCCTTAAAAGCCAAGAAAGGATCAATTTTCAGAGATTATGCGATTCAATCTGTGGTCCGGCTAGTTAACCTTTGCACAGGATAGCCTGAATACTGGACAGATACCGTCTCGATCGAAGAGAAAAAAAGTCAAACTAGTTGTGAACTATTTGTTTTTAAAGGTGTTTGGCAATGTCTGCTGGTCTCCCATGTAATGGTAAATCAAATTTGGGCTCTGTGGCTTTCAATTTCGAGCAAGGGCTGATTATTTTTAACAGAAAATAGAAGACGTTCCTCGTAGTAAATGAAGCGAAAATGAAGACGGTGAAAAATAGACATCTGGCCGCGCATTCTAGTTTCTTGAACATCGTTATACCGAACCATGATTAATTGTTAAGGTGAAAGCAATTTCGTGTGGGTTGTAGATAATTTGGACCACAGTTTCACCGTGCTTGCTGTACGAGACCCCGAGCGCTGTGTGCCCTCGCCCGCGTCACGTGACGCTGTGGCGAAAAGAGGGTCGCGAAACCTGACCAACCCCACCCACAGAATATAAATCAAGAGCTGGACACGGTTTGGCTTTCGACCATATTCCTCGTTTTACAGTTTTTTTTGTCACATTACTTTAGTCTGGACGCCTAGGCTGTTCGCGTGGTGACAAACTGTTGACGCCATTTCACCTTTTTTCTTGATTTTCTAATTGTTTTTTTTTGCTTTTAGTTGTGCGCTCATAACGCATTACACATTAATATTCACTCCCGAAAATCATAAATCTTGTGTATCAAAAGCCTACCATAGATATAAAGCTGACAGGATGATGAGTATTTTTTCCCCTTGTTGTAAAGTAGCTATCAACGATTAATCTACGGATATTAGGCTAGTTTGTTTTGCGATTATAGCCCTGCCGAGTCTACTTTGAACTACTGACGCGGCTATAAATGCACTTTATGGTTTTATGGGTTTTGCGGAGGAAGGATACGAGTGTTTTTTGCCTGTGTGGTCCGGTTCGGTCGCATCGCTGCGGGAAGAGATATGATTTGCTGCCGCCAACAAATCAAATCGACACCCGCTGCCGCTGCCGCCGCTCTTTTGCTGCTGCTGGTGGTTCGATTTTACTAAAGCTCGAGAGTTGGAATTTGGACTGGTATGAGAACGAACTGTGTGCCAGCTAGGCAAAAATCATCTGATTTGTTGGATTTTCTGCATTTTGGAATCATGCCCATCATTGTCGGTGACGTCCATTCTGTCACCATTATTATTACTCGACTATCAAAAGCCATTTTAGGTAAAGACTCAATTTCCCAACCACTTGAAGGATGCATAACTCTTTTACGAGGTAATCATTTTATAGACTGCATACAATTTAGAAACATCATAAAAGCCTTGAGTCGCAATTCTCAAATCATCCCGATTATTGATTAAACATTAAATGGATGCATATTTCGCTCCAGAGCGTGCCAGCGCCCTGGCTTTCTTCGGATAAATTGTCTGACACTTTAATTAGATGCACGCTCCTTTACATGCGCTCGTGCCCATATGAAGTCGTCGTAAAACACGGGAAATGAAACGAGCCGGTGTTTAACGACGATAACGAAACGAGTTTACTGTCAATACTATTATAATCGTTGCTCGCTAGGAACTGGTTACCGCTGACAACGCGAGACTCTTCCGAACTTGATGGAAACAAACAAGTTAGGGCAAACGTTAAAGCTGGCTGGATAATATCGGCAGCGCACCTGCAACTTTTATGGATCTCCTTTCTGGCACTCGAATTGCCTTAGATTGGGGAACTATAAAACCTAAGATTGGCTCGAGGATTTCTCCCGAAACGCGACTTTATTTCGGTTTCCATCTTGTTTTACGACTTGGCGTCCTCGTGTATCGCCAGGTTATATCAATTCCGGGAGAAACCATAACTCTGATTAAAAAACGTTTGATAGCCTACGATCAAGACAAAACTGCTGCATCTATGTTACGATTTCATACACAAAATTCAATCCTAAAAATGTATTACTATTATTGTTGTTTTTGTCAATATGATGAAATATTTCTGTTGATATGTTATCCTTCGACTTAGTTTATCACAAAGTGTTCGGTGAGCATCCGATGATACGTAACTTCGGAAATAGGAAAGTGTAATTGATGACTCCGATCAGAAACGACATGGCTGCAGTCCCAGCTCTTCAGATCCATAAAGAATGAGCTTGCGTTTGTGTCAGGCTTAAGACAATCAAACAAGTAGCAAATATTTGGAAGGGAACATATTTTTTGTTTTCCGTTCACTTGAATGAAACAGATGATTGATGAAAGACGGAAAAACTGACAGCGTATGGACCCGAAAGAAATGTTCAAATTCCTCTAGTCCTTTTGTTCGGAAGTTTAAAAAAGAACGCATGACGACGTGGCGCAGAATCCACGTGCCGCAGCGCAGAAGTCATTGTATAGTATCCATAAAACAAAACATCAACTTCTACCTTTCCGACAGTGCGAACTTTTCCTCATAACGTATTAAACACACTCAAAAATGTTATCAACTTTCGTCCTTCTCATATCTAGATATGATGTAACAATTACAAGCATGGCCGAGTTCGTAACTTTGCGTTGTGCAGGCGCAAAAACTAAAAAGCAGCCATTGGAGGCGCCTGAACGTAGGGTGGAAGTGGGGAAACTGAAACAAGCATAATGCCCTTGGGCCCGGTAACTCAGCATTCAGCGCAAGCCCAGGTCCAGGAATGCTAACAAGTAAGGAGTTATAACTTATTTTTAAAGAATTCGAGATATTTCTCATTGAAATAGAAAGCTGGCGGCAAGATAAAAATTATCAGCGCTATCTACTTTCTCGCGAGTATTTCTTGCTTCCGACAGATAGTCTTGAATTAGATGTTTCATACACGCTTAAAAAACAAAATGAGTGTAATGCCACTCGTTTATTATAAGTATAAGTCCTTAAGTCTTTCCTTCCTTAAACAATTCTTTCTTAAAATAGGACCAGAGAAAGTATAAAGACTCCTTTCACTTCTTAGTTCTTCACCATTTTCCCGTCGTCGAGAGGTAAGTCGTGATTCGCGCTCTACTTTATGTCTGTCTGGGAAGCCTTTTAAGAGAAAAGAAACCGAAAGGCGGGGGGAAACAATGTGCACAAAAATGGGTGCGAGGAGGATGGCCAAGAAAACGAGATAGACATGTTTAAAAGATACCTCGTTTTTTTTTTTACTGATGTTTTGCCAAGTAAGAAGAGCGCTGCGGAGCCAGTGTGGAGCCAGTGTGGAGCCAGTGTTGAGAACCGAGGCGTTATTCATGAAAACACCGTGACTAAAACAACCTTCACCATATCAGACTAGCTTTAAGAACGAAGATGTCAGAGTGGTGTTACACAAATCCTTATCCAAAAGGCTTTCCAATCTTATGCTGAGTTTTTTCCCCTCTCCCAGAATCTGCTATAGAATTACTACGCTTTCATGGAGAGTATAGCTGAGTAGGATTTAGGAGATATGTGTTTACGTAGAAAACCACGGCAAACAGGCAGGAGGCTCCATGTTATTTATTACCCAAGCAACAAAAGTATAAAATGAAATGCAGAATCGAATTAAAATGGTCTGGGTTCAGAGAACGCGTCTCGCTGTTGGGAAAGCTGAAAATGGAGCTTTCGTTCTGGCCCCTTCTGACTGACTAGAGTTCGATGGCCAACCTAGTTAGCAATTTATTGTATGCTGTAGAATTTAGTTTAAATTATTTCGGATGAAAATTGAAACGACCATACCCACGCACATTGCTACTAGATCACAACTCACCAACAAATCAATATTTACTGATTTTTGTATCGATTTAACTCGATTCGGATCTACTTAAAAAGTTAAGTTACCTTTTTGTCAGATTAAATTGTCAATCTTCTCGCATCACGAGCTCATGACATCTTTTAATTAATAACGCCTCATTGCAACATCAATTTTAATGAAACTTGAAGCGACAATAAGTAAGCCGTTCAGCGACTTTAAACTCAATGTAGCTTAAATCGCGCCGCGGCCGGCAACTTACTTCTCTGTGAATGCAAGTTCCTTTGGCGAAAGCAATTAGAACCTCTTGCAACTGTTACTTCCGCAGCAGGGAGAAGGATTGCATATTAATGAGCCAAAATATATAATCTCGCAGCAAACGATGACGAGTTTGCGTTACTTATGTTAGATTACGTTTTTCGCAGCAAATAGTCTCATTTGTCATAACTGTCACCGGTACATTTATACGTAGTTCCCAAATCGCTGCAGCATCCGTCAGGTGGTATAAAGCAATCAATATTTTACTTTCGACAAGAAGCCTGAAAAGTTATGTAATCAGCAAAAGGTAGGTAGTTCGAGCTATCCCGACTTATATTAAATTACGTTACACTTTTCATAAAATTTAGAAGTTTGAGAAATGTCACACAATCTGGCCTCTGGCAGGCGCGCTTTGCATGGAGAAACAAAACAGCAAGATTAATGTATATTTGTTTATGATTTATACATTAGAAATTACCAGGGTAATAATTCAAACTTTCACAAAATACAGGATATATAAACTTTACTGATATTTCTTACTCGATTATACGAACCGTCTGGCTAAATGGACGAGGCTACGTCGCTTTTTTGTGGACTCGGTAAATTTGAAGAATGGGAGATTTAAAAGCATTCTGTAGAAAATTCTTTGTCCGTTATGTTTGGGATGTCTTGAGTTTCTCCTTTTTTCCATAAGGGATGGAATGCAGCTAGCTGTAATGCGGCCCAGACAGTCTAGTGGGGCTTATGGCGAGAGAGACACTCATTTCAGTTGACCTGATGCAGACTTTAAGGGATGGCCGCAGGAATGGCCAGGCGCGTCGCTGGCGTACGACATCACTTAAGAGATCAATTGTACGAGTGGTGGGACTAAAAAGAAAAGTACGCGTACTTTGCAAGATGAGCAAATTACTCTTTTTTTTTAAAGGTTAGTGAATTGCACGTGAGAAAACTGTATTTGATTAAAATACATACCTGCTCCAAGAATGAATTTACTATGGATATATTTCAACCGCACCAGAAGATATAGAGCTTAAACTATAAGCTGTAGTTCAATTTTCTCGATCGGCATCTATCTATCTGCTTCTTTCTTACGTGTGTTGTCATAGACAATTGATGCCTGGAAGCTATGCAAACGTATTGATTTATTGTGCAAACTTGAAAGCTATATCTTGTTTGGGAGTAGCCTCACTGTTTACACACTCTTCATGTAGTAAAATAACAAAGCGCTTCTGCTGATTTTCCCTCTAGTTGAAAACCGTGAGCTCATCAAACGTAGCTACCACTAATCGAGAGAAATGATCGTTTGACAGGTGAAGAAAGTTAACACTTACGTTAAAAAAATAATTTATCGCGCGCATTTTCAGTAAAATCGGTTGGAAAGGAGCGTTTCTCGTGGTAAATTATTAGCGTTGGAAACTCGGCGCAACTGAAGTCTCGGCAGCCAGAGAGACTAGTTAATCCACCCCTATGACCTATTATATCACCCTTCTCGCGAACTAGAAGACTCACGTATAAATTCGAGAGAATTAACCCATCAGCAGATTGTTGACGTAGCAGTATTGGCGTGAACTCGGAATTAAGACCAAGTGGGAACTTTACTGACGGCCATTTATTTACTTTCTCGATGGGGAAAGAGCGTGGAAGAGAAAAGGGATAAAACAATCTCACTTATAATTTAGAAGTGAAGTTTTCATTCGGCCAAATTCAAAAATCCCCCGGTGATTTATTTAACTATCTTTCAACGAGTTCGAATAGTAAATGTTATCTCATTTTCTCACTTTCGTCGATTGCAAATCAATTATTACTTGTTGGATTATTAATTGACTCTGATTTGTAGACCGCTAAACGCCAAAACGAGGAAACGCAGTTCCATATTTTATTACAGGAGACAACTCTTTGTGAAAGATGGTGTTTTTACTTTTTTTCCCCGCTGCGGCACCAACTGAGGATTGTAACTTAAGGGCTCCTCACTAGCTTCTTTTGCGATTCTTTTGAAGTTTCCTAATTGATCAAATATAGTCTTGCGACTGATAAAAAACGAAACAGATCAGTTAATCTGCTGATAGTGTCCCACCCCTTTTTTCTTCGGTTAATTACGGCCAGCAAAGGGGTTTTTGGATTCAAGGAGCTTTCAAAGTGAATGAATTTCAGCACTTTCCTTTCAATTGTCAAGTGAGCTGCATTCTAGGTTATGAGCTCAAACGTATAATTTTCTTGCGTTTAAAGTGAACAACTCACAAGTAATGTAAGGGTTTTCTCATTTCACCAAGACTGAAGTAAGTGATATTTGAAGCCCCCGGGAGATTTTTCTGGTCTAGGAACTATTTTAACTTGTTTTGTTTTCACATCGACTGCTGAAGGAAATGCCCTAACGAAAAATAATTAAAAAACAATTTAAGGGGAAATGAACTCCAGACTTTCAACTATTGACTGGTTATCACTTTAATAACAATAATATTACATCTTAGAATATCACACAGCACACCAGGGAAATTCCAGAAATTAAAGTTTTCATTTTCTTCACAATGTACAATTGAGTCTTTCGTCAAACTCGAGCTCACTTCACTCACAATTTCCCATTCTGCTATAAAAATATACTTCATGTTTCTATTATTCTAGCCAAACCCCATCTTCATGAATGCAAGACCGTGATATTCCATCTTGTCGCTCGTCACTCGACAACCCTAATTCAAACTCGTCTATTTTTCGTCCCTTCTGTACAAAAATCTTTTATAACAGTATTCGTTCACTTTTCTATTGCCATCTTTTCTTTCGTAATATAGTGTCCTCATCATATCGAGAGTAAAAACTTTGTAGATAAGAATAACTATGAATAATGACGACATTAATTTTGACGTCCAATATAGATATCGACGTTTTCACACGGGGTCCTTGGTCACGACAATCAACGGCGTCGAAAATCGCTTGTTTGTAACGTTCATCAGCATCCCAGCCATTCACCAACAGCTCACGTAGCTAGTACAGACACAATCTGCAAAGTACATACAATTAAAGCCGAGAATTCAGGTGATAATGCTTGAGAAAACAGATAACGACGATATGACATACACGCTGGTATTTGTATATTGTATTCAGCGACGGTTTTGGACGATAAGGCTACGTCCTATTTTGTAAATTTCATTTCATGCCAGGCGTGGATATTTCATGCGAAGATCAGCAGCATAAAGCACTATCAACACAGATGGTGCAACAATCGAGGTAGCTCAGGCTACGTAAAATATGTAATTCATTTTGATGATCGCCACTCATGGCCTTACCGTGCACGATACACTATAGATAGACAAACTCATGCTGTTCAATCGCTCACAAGCATGCATTAAATTTTCTAACAACGTGTGTAGAGTATTTTGAAAAAGAGCAGACGTAACTTGATATTGCCCACATCAAAGATGATATGAGGTAGTATTAAAGGGGAGACTTGCATCTTTTAATGACGTACGCTGGACAAAGGGGCAGCGCTAAATTGCGTTCTATAAAAAGTCACAGCTTTAATTAAAACAACACTAGACGGAACGGAACAGTTAACAACGAAAATAAAAAAGGAAACGGTGGTGCGCTATCGTGTATGAAAGTTGGAGGCAACGTTTATGCCAGAGTATCCATGTGGAGCGAAATGAATTGTTTAAAGACCTCACCTAGTTTATGCCAGAGTATCCATGT
>QKMV01002360.1:0-13499 GCA_003287335.1 Lednia tumana
AAAAATTAACAAATTAATAAAAACCAACTTTTACTCAGGTTTTGTGGAAACAAGTGCAAGATACATGACCAATTCACTGAAAAAGTGACTGTAAGTGACTTCAGGGGCAAACAGCTACCAAAAAAGCAAACTCACGGCCATCCGGATGCTCCTCGGTGACGGGGGACTTCTCGGAGACGCCCTTCTCGACGTCCAGCGCTCGCTTGAGGATGTTCTGCGTGCGGTCCCGTTCGACCACGGGCAGCTGGAACCGGTTCTTGTCCATCTTCTTCATCGCCAGGTTAGTGAGGATGCAGTCGAAGTCGGTCTGGTCATAGAAGTCGGGCACGTAGACGTCGGTGGCCTTGCCGTCCTTCTTCTCCTGCGACAGCCACCGGATGCGGATGCGCGGGCTGCTCTTGTAGATGTTCTGCATCGCCTGGCAGATGTAGAACCCGCCCTCCGAGTTGCGCACGGCCAGGAACTCGCTCCTGCGCCACGCGAGGAAACCACACACGTCAATACAGAGCAACGACAGGAAAGAAACCTGGGCTTTTTGTTGAAAGCTTTCCACCCTAGCCAAGTCCCTGTAGGCTTTCTCGCACAAACCTTGAAGGCTACGTAAATATACATCCCAATGCATTAGGTACTGCAAATGTAGCGGCAATCGTCAACAAGATGCGAATCCACGAACTGATATCCTAACTTTAGGCGCTGGTGTCGCTAGACTACCCTGCCTACATATAAGAAAAATTGGGCTACCTGCCTAGCTAGATGTATAATTTAACTCCAAATGTAGGCATCACTTTACAGATCTAGTAGGTGCCTACATGACTACAATTTAAATTGAAGAGACGAGTTGGGACTAACTAATAGGTGGTACTAGATGGATAACTAGATAATAATGCAAGCAGGGTTGCTAAAACCTAGCTCAGTGTTTTTTTGGAGGATTTTATTGGATTTTACTGGGGTTTTGTTTGTTATGGAGTTTTTTAAATTTTCATGAAATTTTGTTAGGTTTTCTATACCAGTGTGCATTTTGGTTAGTTCAGTTAATACTTAGTAGATTGTGCTTGAGAGATGGTGGAGCCTTGGAGCCAAGTTCCAAGTTTCAAGAGCCATGGGTTCTTTTAAGTTCAGTACATGCAGCCACACCTTCTTCTGCCAGTGAACCAGCCCCAGTCCGATCAAAGCCAAAGAGAATATTTCAATGAGAAATTTGTGAAAGTTTTCTGTTTTTTGGGGTTGGATAAACATGGTAAGAGCCTTGCGAGGGCAAGGTCAGCTTAAGCTTACTTGTAGAAGACGATTAGCTTGTCGTCGGGAGACTTGGTCAGCGTCTTGATCGTCTTGGCGATGTAGCTCATCTCGGGAATGGGGCTCTGGTAGGGCTGTGTCCTCGTGCGCACTCGCTTCTGCCGCCGGTCTTCGTCGTCCTCAGCCGCTGCTGCCGCCTCGCCACCTTTGGCCTCCTTCTTCCGCTTGGCGTTGCGCGGCGGTGTTGCCACCTTGAACTCGGGCTTGGCCTCGGCCCGCGCCTTCTCTGTCACCAGCGGCAACAGCTTCTCCGTCCCAACAGGCAATGCCTTGTCGGTTGCTGCGGGCAACACCTTCTCGATTGCCGCTGGCAACGGTTTCTCCGGTGTTGCCGAAGGTGCTTTCTCTGTTGTCAGGGACAACGCTTTCTCCGGTGTCAAGGGCGGTGCCTTGTCTGTTGCCGCGTGCGATGGCTTGTCTATCGCCGCTGGCTTCGGCTTGTCTGATGCCACGGGTGACGGCTTGTCGGGCTGTGCGGGCGAGGCGATCGCGGGAGGGAGCGGGGCCACGATGACGGGCGCCAGGGCCGGTGGGGCGGCGGCAACAGGAGGTGGAGTCTGCGGCGTGATCTTGGGCGCGTCCGTTGCGTGGTTCGGCGCAGCGGTCGGCTCCTGCTTCGTCAGCGTCGGCGGCGCAAGGTTGTCTGTAGGCGCGGCAACGGTAGTGAGCGGCACTAACGGCGGCGGGGGGGCCATGGGCTTGGCCGGTTCGGAGTGGTTGACGGCCGGCTCGTCTTTCTTGGCTTCAGATGGCGCAGCGACGACGGGAGGCGCCGGCGCCGTTTTCACAGGCGAGCCTTCGACGCCGTTAGACGTGGGCTTGGACGCCGTCATCGGCGTGAACGGGTACTCCTTCTTCTCAGGACGCAACAAGCCTAGCGTGGGCTGTGACGGCATGGGCGGCCCGGCGGCAACGGGCGGCTTGTGCTCCTGCACGAGGCTCAGCGGGGCCGGAGCTGGGCCGCTAGGCGCGTGATTGGAGATAAGCGGCGACGAGGTCACCTTGGCGGGGCTGCCAGGGAGGTTAGGCTGCTTGGGCGGGGAAAGGGTCACGGCAGGGACGGCCGGGGCGATTGGGCTCGTGGCGGCCCCAGCTCCCAAGCCAGTCTTGTTGGGTTGCACGCTGCCAGTGGGCAGGGCCGGCTTGACAGCTGATGCGTTCATCTTGGACGAGAGTCACGCCTGAAATTACTGACAAATAATACCAATTAGACGATTATGTTATCACGAAGATAACATCTGACAGTTATTGAAGCGGCAGGGAATGAATCTCAAAAATTTAGTTTTTAACGTTCATAGGTTGGTAGCGACAAAATGTTTCAACAATTTTTAGGCTTCCTCTATTTGTCAACATAACAGTACGGCACGCATTCCCACCAATTTACCGCCTCACGGCCTCCAATTAACAGTAGCGACGCGCTTAAATCATGCAAATCCTATGAGATAAACACAGCATATGGCTGTGCGGAGCGTACGCCAAAGATGCACATACTTTGAAAGTTTGTTTACGCCGAGGAGCGAGTTGGCCTCCGAAATCCTCTCCCTCCCCTATCGATGGACGAACATACGCAGCTACGCACCACTTTTACGGATATTTCACAGAAAGTACACAACGTTCACGACAAATAACACAAAGCGAAATTTAGCGGCGAGTTTGAGGAACGCCGTCGAGTACCTCTAAATTAATTACGTCCTTGAATGGTTAATTCCTCCATGTCAAAACTTTTGCTCTCTGATGATCAACTTTAGATGGCGTCCTAGAGTTCCCGGGAGTCTTTGCGCCTTGCGTTGCCTTGCGTTGCGCCGCGTACAAAATGACTGTTGCTATGCACTGCATAAATTAGCAGCTACGTCACGAGAGTGGTCGGTTCGCGCCACTTCAGCCTGACGTCACGAAATGTTATTTCAAGGGGATGAATGTTCATGATTGGCTATGATAAGCACGGAATTATAAAAAATGCTAGTTTTTCTCATTGAAATGCTGCAAAATCTTTATTTCATATTTTTTCCTTTTTTATCTTTCATGACATTGGCCATTTCTGATCGAGTCATCTGGTGGAAGTGACGTTTACCGGTTCCATGATGGCGATAAGAACATGTGCTTCTTACTTTTTTAAGAATCTTGTTAATCGTGGCAGCTTTTGCAGTTCACGGGTAGGCACCTTTCACTACCCGATACACCGAAAAACATTTCCGTCGCGATTTGAAAAATTTCACTCCATCTTGTCTTTTCCCATTAGCACCTCAGATCAATCAGTTTGACAGCATCTGCTCAGGACCAGCCCCAATTCCCTGGAGCAAGAGCGCAATGGACCGAAGAACTCAAACTGATCACTCCCGACACTTACGGCAGCATTCCCGTGTACCGGGTGATGGACCGTGCCGGAAACGTCCTCCAAGCCTCTCATGACCCAAACCTGCCCCAAGAATACGTGGAAAAGATGTATCGCACTATGACGCTGCTAAACTGGATGGATCACATCTTGTACGAGTCGCAGAGACAAGGGCGGATTTCGTTCTATATGACAAACTACGGCGAAGAGGGCACACATATAGGCTCTGCAGCTGCGCTCGATGATAAGGACCTTGTGTACGGACAGTACCGTGAGGCAGGGGTCCTAATGTGGCGCGGTTTCACTTTAGACCAGTTCATGAACCAATGTTACGGAAATAACAAGGACGAAGGGAAAGGTCGGCAGATGCCGGTCCACTATGGGTCCAAGAGTCTTGCCTATGTCACCATATCATCACCTTTAAGCACACAAATACCCCAAGGTGAAGAAAAAGCACCAGAACTGTTTACAAATATATTGCCCAGGAATGAGTTTAATTTGACACTTTGGTATGGTTTCAGCTGTTGGTGCTGCATACGCATATAAACGAGCGAAGAATGGGCTTTGCGTCATCACATATTTCGGTGATGGAGCAGCTAGTGAAGGAGATGCGCATGCTGCTTTCAATTTTGCAGCAACTCTTGATTGCCCCGTTATTTTCTTTTGGTACATCACATTTAGCATATCATTGAATTAGAAACACAATTCCAAGAGAATCAGAAATGACGTTCATTCCAATCCTTCCAGCCGCAACAATGGGTTTGCAATTTCTACCCCAACAAAAGAACAATACAGAGGAGATGGAATTGCAGCACGAGGGCCTTCTTATGGGATCACCACAATTCGAATCGATGGGAATGACATTTGGGCTGTCTACAACGCAACAAAAACCGCGAGAGAGTATGCACTCAGAGAAAATAAGCCAGTTTTAATCGAAGCCATGACATACAGGTACATGTAGAGAAAATAGTTAGCAACTAATTGACTTTTGTAACAAACAGATCTTTTTGTAATTTGAACTGCAACTTACTAAAAAACAATCCAAGAATAACAATGAAGCCCCAAACGTGAAGCCGACACACCTACATTGCTAATGAATTTTCCGAAACAAATCATTTCAAGATAAGTGATTCTTAAAAGTCTTTGAACACGTAAACTTTTGTTTCCCAAACCTCAATGGCTGAAAGACCGGAGCCAATGTATTGCGATGTTGTTGTCGAGATCCTCACCTTTGTGCCACGTGTGCTTCCGCAGGGTTGGCCATCACAGCACTTCTGACGACAGCAGTGCGTACCGCTCGATGGACGAAGTGAGCAAATGGCAGCAGGACGACCAGCCCATCACCCGGCTGCGGCAGTACATGGAGCGCAAGGGATGGTGGGACGAGCTACGCGAGCAGGCCTGGAAGAAAGATGCCAACAGCCAGGTTAGTTACAACAGGAGCACATATGGATACAACCCGGCTGTTTTGAACAAAGCATACGATTTTAGAGTGGATTCACTACGACGAGTTTATGTGAGGACTGCAAGCAGTGTTGATAAGATTTTGTCGAAAAAGGGACGTGAAAAATCTGCTCAGCATTGCGACACGGGCTTGTTGACACAACTTTATTCTACTCTAAAGAAGGATGTGTCAACACGCTTGAAACGATAGCAGATTTTTCAGGGCTTGCTTTAGCTGTTAAAACTTAAAACAGGTAGAAACGTAGATTGGCACGCAAGAAATGGTTTTAAGGCAAGAGAAATTTCACAAGTGTGTTTTGTGAATAGCCACATGACTATTGCAGTAATGTACTGAGCTGTTAATGCCAGGCTATTAAAGAGGAAACTAATTATGTTTCTGGAGCCTTTATCACTAAATTAGGCAAAGATAATTCTATAACAAGTAACCTCTGGTTGAGTTTGAGGTATACTCGTTCGTTTCAGATAATGGTATCGTTTGCAAAAGCAGAGAAACAATTAAAACCAGACTGGAGAGAAATGTTTGCCGATGTGTATGATGAAATTCCTGCTCATTTGACGTAAGTTTTGTTGCATTGCTTCTTATTTTATGTTTCCTTTGCATCCTCTTCCTAACCAATTTCAAACTAATGTTTCTCTGTCAATTTAGGGAACAAATGAAATCCATGGAAGATCATGTCAAGCTTTACGAAGACCAATATCCGGTTGACAAATTTGAAAAGACGAAAATTTTTTAGTATCTGTCACATTGCCATGATTCATGAAATGCAAGCGCGAAGCGCTCAAATACAATATGCCATTTACGGGTAAATAATGGGGGCCCTATTTTTGTTAATTTCTTTTATGCCTGTTTCTTTTTGAAACGCATTGTTTTGATGGTGTTCTTTGATACTACTTTTGAAATAAATGTTACATTTGTTACCAAATACTTCAATCCTCTGTTCAATCCTTCACAAGATCTCTCTCTCTCTAATCCAAGAACCAATAGTGGTTCTTTTATTTATTCTGTGGATATAAATGATACATGGTACCAGTATTGCAAATGTCAGTATAAAATAAAATAAATGGTGGCAAAAATAAAGTTGAAAGTAATAACAGTAAAGGTAAGATACATAAGAATAATAAAAACCCAAAGTCTAATATGGCATAAGATGAGACGAATATATGTTACAGCCACAGGTGAGGGCATGGAGTTTGGGAGTTTTTTTGGCACTAGGAAGTTAGGAGGAAAGAAGCTGGTAATAGGACGGTCAATGGTCATGCCGAAGTCTTCGTTGATTTTGTTGCACTGCTTTGGCTAGGCATTTCTTCGTCACATGTCTGCTGGCACCTATTTGAAATTAGTGCCAGAAATTCCAGAGGAAGCTATAGTCCAGTTGCAGTTTGTATCACGTCGTATGCTCCTAAATTGATCGTTGTTTACTGTACTATATCACATCAAAATGATGGATGCATGTATGCCTTATCAAAAAGTTTATGAACTCCAAACTATTTATTGCCTTATAACGAAAATAAGTTCAATAAAAAGTAAAAATTTCACTAAATTCCTGACACGCAGTATTAAGTTAACTTCCATAGAGTGTTTCCACATAAGTTGTAAACATTGCATTTTCCCACGCGAATTGCAAATACTGCTCGATTTGTCCACACATTGCAATGTAGCATTCAGAAACAACCATTTGCAGCAAATACAATCAAATCTACTCGCTCTTAAGGTATGTTTTATGCAGATTCATCTTGTAGGTCATTAGTCATTCTGGTTAGTCATTCACTTTTCCTCTAGCCCTACCTGTCATTTTTCTAATAATAACCTACTTCGAGTTCCATCCTCAATATTGGAAGCCTTTGACAACCATCTCAAGATTCTCTACTTGACCACATGTCTCTTTTGCTGCTAGCGGAACAATGACCGGGGACTGGCCTAACGTCGTAGGTCAATTCCTATGACATCGCACGTATGCCTTAAAAATGCCTTTCAAACTCCGACTAAAGAAGAGTCGGCAGTATAATGTAGTTTCCAAGTCTCTCTTTGTGATCTGTGTCGAGTTGTTGGACAGCAACTCGATAGAATGTACCCTGTCTGCGGAAAGCAGCGGCCAGGAATGCCTGGACAGCGTCTGTCAACGACTCGGGCTGCAGCAGGTTTGTAAAACCAGGCTACACTTACTGTCAAAAATGTTGTTCAACATTCAGAAGAGATCTGTGAAAAACTAATTCTGATTTTTAGCCCGAGTTCTTTGGCCTGCGCTACATATCGAGGCATGGTCCTCCCCATTTGAGATGGGTAGAAATGGACCGCCCAATCAAAAAGCAGCTGGACAAACATGCGAGGGAGCCCAACCTACACTTGCGAGTCATGTATTACGTCCACGGCATCTCTCTTCTCCAAGACGAAACCACTCGGTAGATAACCACTGCACTATGGTATACCTACCTGCGGTCGTGGAAGTGTTGATGCTGACAACACATATTTTTTTGGTAGGTATCACTACTTTCTGCAGCTGAAGATGGACATCAACGAGGACCGGATGAGCTGCGACCCAAAACAAGCAATTCTACTTGCGAGCTACAGCATGCAGGCCGAGTTCGGACATCATGACCCTGAAAGACACACAGCCGAGTACCTCAAAGACTTCAATCTCTTCCCGAAGGTGCAAATTATAATCATTGGAGATAAAAAATCAATGTACCTATTTCAAGCCAATCTAGTCCTTGAGAAATATCTGAGTTTGTGACAAAGTTAATGGAAATGGTTTCTGCTGCCTTGAAAAGCAAGCTCAAACAGATTTGAGAATAGCCTTTTTCATCATTAGCAAATACTATACTAAAGTAAGCTTCGCTTATTAATACTGGAAAATCCGCCCATTCTCAATGCATAAGGCTGGAGAAACGAGTTTCAGCGCTCCTAGTGGCGAGATTTTATCGGCGTGCGGCCAGGTTTAAAGGGAAGCTCTGAAGCATGCTGTGATACACATGTCGAGACACCAAGCTTAAATAATCCCTTTGATTTTTGTTGAAATACATTACTGTAGATTCACAAAATATATATAACGAAAGGAGTAAAGATTTTTTATTACAAAAAATTAAGTAAATAACAGGGGAGGTTCACTAATACAATTATTACAATAGTTCCAATTTACAGGTGCATGATCTTCTCAGCTTTCTTATTTTTTTCCCAACAGCTATCTTCAAACTATGTTATTCATGAACAAATTAATCACCTTGTCAACGAATACATTTTTACTACACTGTAAACATCACAGTAGACACTGAAAATCTTACCAGCTATAGTGTGTTGCTGGTTCTCGGTGAAGTCATTAACGCCAGGATCTAATCGAAGTCTCTTTGTGGGGCTTCTTCGGATGGGAAGCTGAGTATTTCTTCCAGGTGGAAGGCATGTTGGTACGGTGCCGTTAATTAAACTGCAACGATCAAAAGTAAAGAATTAATATCAACTTACCTACTTGACAAGTTATAGAGACAGGTTCTGGCCCAAAGTGTGCTCAAACTAAGTCCACTTTGACGTATATTTCTAAATACCACCTCAAATTTTATCCTTAAAGTTAGGAGCTGACTTGAAAACAGATTATAATCAAAAGCTGAAAGTCGAATGACTTACCCTTGGCTGAATAACTTCGAATTGCGGAATGATTTGGGCTCAAAGTGGTCTGAACAAATCTTATGTGATTTGTGTAGTGCCTTTGCACCACCTGCTCGAAATACTTCGTCCAAGTCTTGCCGTTTGGAAGCCACCAAACATTTCTTGCAGCTGAAAGTATCAATAAACAAAATAAAAGTAAGTGTGTAGTACGTAGTCCTGGATTAAATATTGAAGTGTTCACATGTGGTTGCAGATTGAGGTAGATGGTCAGGTGGAACCGATACCCCATTTAAGCAGGAAAATTTTCCACAACAGTCTGCTGTGCAAGTCTGCTGTGGTTCCGTGTAAACACAAAATGTTCTGAAAATCTTTTCGTAGCAGACTTATACGGCAGACTTGCATGCAATTTTTTGTTTAGAACATGCCTTGTCTAAACGAAAAAAATACACAGACATGAAGCTCTCTTTGCCAAATATGTAGGTATTCTTAGGACCAATTGTTGTAAATTTTATGGTAGATCGACGACAATGGTGTGGAAAAATTATTGTCAGCCTGGCCCATTACCTTTACAGATCTTTTGGTCCACTGCGCTCTGTAGTGACAACAGACCGTACAATAAAACTTGTGTCGTGTAAATGGTCGCAAAAGAGTTGTGTGGCAGTCTGCTGTGCAAGTCTGATATAGCAGACTTGCACAGCAGACTGCTGTGGAAAATGTTCCCGTGTAAATGGGGCTTTAGTAGACTTGCACAGCAGACTGTTTTGGAAAATGTTCCCATGTAAATGGGGCTTTAGCAGACTTGCACAGCAGACTGTTGTGGAAAATTTTCCCGTGTAAATGGGGCTTTAGCAGACTTGCACAGCAGACTGTTGTGGAAAATGTTCCCGTGTAAATGGGGCTATACCTACCAGTATTAATAATAGTAAGTAACTTATAAGTTAGCCTGGTATACTACAATTCCTGTTACAATTATACGTCCAGAGGAAACCGGAAAAAGGACTTTGAGTCCTTTGGCATAATTTTTGCAGTCAAACACCGCACAAATTAGTCCACTTTTAAAATTCCCTATCTCAATTCAATCTAAGAAACACTAGTTTGAAACCAGTGCGGACGGCCATTACAGCAAACCGCTCAAACCTGGCCGCTAGGAGCGCCACCATAGCGTTGTCCCTTCAATATCACGAGAGTTTTCAGTATTAATAAGCAAAGCTTATTACAGTATAGTATTTGTCAATAGTTAATTTACTATCCAATGTCAGTGTGTTCACCAGCATTCCTGGGGGCCAATTCACAAACATTTTCTTAGCCTTGGCTAGCCTTGTGTTGTGCTATAGGGGGGGGTGGCTCCATGGGGCTGTGAGAGTTATGCCCGGGACAATTCACAAAATATGGTTGTCAAAGTCAAATAATTATAAATCTGTTAATGTGAGCAATTATTGACTAATAACAATACGTGAACCATAATATAAAACTAACCGAAAGTCGATAAGAGACAGCCGTATTACACTGACCACATAATCATGCTTAGCCCTAGCTCGAAGCAGGGTTGGCAAGGATTAGGGATTCCGTTATCTTTATTTCATTATTTATCGCTTTAATTTGTTTCACTTCTTAATGTTATTTGAATTGACTAAAATGCTTCTTTAGGTGTTATTGAGCAATCACATGAATTACTGAAGCATTCATTGTTAGTAAAGAAATTACTTATTTAGAAACCTGCTATGTGAATTGTTTCAGGCGTAACTCTCACAGCCCCATGGAGCTACCCCCTATACCACAACACAGGGCTAGGCAGGGCTAAGAAAATGTACTTGAATTGTCTTCAGAGGTTTTAATGCCATAATAGCCCATACACACGACGGACTGCCAGCTCGAAGATTGAATCCCTCGGATTGGCAATCCGTCGGACTGGCCATCCACACGGCCGGTTTCCGCGCGCATTGCGCGTCCGTTTGATTTTGGGTTGCTAAGCCCACCACGTGTGTTTATAACCTTACTTCAACATATCACAAGCCATTTTTAACAAGTTTAGAAATTAATAATGATTTAGCAAAGGGAATTGTTCTGCTGCTAATTTACAGGCATTACAATCAGAAAGATTAACACAGAAGGCAGCAAAAATGAAAAGTATAGAATTTCAAAGAATCTGACAGCCTAAATCAGATGAAACAAATGGGGGAATAGCTGCGTTGTTATTGGCTAAACTAGTCACATGTTCGCGATCTGTTCGATGATTGGCCGAGGGCACGGATTACAATCCGTGGAATAGAACCGATGTCTATACGACAGACGGGCTCCCAACCCCAATCTGAGGCCATACACACGACGGACTGGCAATCCACGGATCCAATCTTCGAGCTGGGAGTCTGTCGTCTGTCGCATTGGTCCCTGCAACATTAATTGACGCTGGAAATGCATTGATGGACGACTAGTGATAAAGGAATTCCAGAGTCAATCAACGTTGGGGGACAATGCTTTTCTTATGGCGTTAAAAATCCCCCAACGCTGATCGCCTCTGGAACGCTAGTGGTCCATTGTTTTAAAACATCAAAGGGAATCAGTACCATTTAGAGGGCCATGGAAGTGGTTAACTTAATTGAATTCTACGTTCATTGTCCATTAATGTTGTAATGAGAGATTAATGCTTTTCTTATGATAGTAAAAATTCCTCGATGTTAATTGGCTCTGGAATGTGGTCCATTAATGTGATTGACTGTGGTCCATTGTAATCCTAGGCTGGTAAGGTTTACCGACCCGAGATCACCGAGGTCAGTTTGCAAACACTTCAGATTCAAAGAATCGTGTTGCCAATTTGGCTGCCGTCATTTTCTTTCACATGCGTTACCACCAAGGATTGCATGTTTTACCTAGCCATCAGTATATCGGAACTCGGCGGCAGAAAAGTTTTGCCTTCGACATTTTGCCTTCGAAGTTTTGCCTTCGGCATTTGCCTCGATTCGCTTCGACTCGATAAGATCGTAAGTTTCATGACCGAATCAATGTCTGCCCCCAGCACTTGATGGAGCAAGGCCACGTGGAAAGCCTGACGGAGGCTGTGATCTGCCAGCATGCCGCGCTAGCTGGCCTAGCGCAAAGCACAGCCGAGGAGTATTACATTCTGGCCGCGCAGCAGCTGGACGGCTACGGCCAAGAGACGTTCGTCGCCAAGGACGAGTCGGGCTCGGAAGTCATCATTGGCGTCTCGCTCACGGGGATCTTCGTCGGCTACGACAATCCCGCGATACGGATGACCAAGTTTTACCGGTGGAAGGACATCACCAACGTCATCAACCACAAGCGGTGTTTCGGCATCGAGTGCCAGGTGGCGGAGGAGACGGTCTCGTTTCAGTTTCCTGACCCGGAGTCCGCTAAGTACGTCTGGAGAATGTGCGTCCACCAGGCAAGTTTGTTTACTTTAAATTTCAATGGGCAGTTTCCACGAGGACCACTGCCGTGTAGATAAATGCATAATATGCTGCCATCTTGGTGGTCAAGCTGTCGAACTCGTAAAGTGGCTCTAGCAATCGGCCTGTGTCTATGTTCAGTGCAATATTTGGTGTATCTGAGATAAAAATGCTCTACGCAAGACTACACCCCACAATCTCGCCCGTAGTTTTCGATAAAATCCAGAAATTTCGGAAATTTTATCACATGCTCTTATGGTGGCCATGATAATTCGTGATCTTTTCAGCAATTTAAACCAGTTTCATGAAATACCCATGGATAGATGTGAATAATAACTTATGTATAGCTGTGCTAATTCATGATGTTTAAGACATAATATGGAAACATATTCTTTGTTTGCGTTATAAAAAGTTATTAGCATCTAAAGCAAGAAATAGGCTTGAAAAGTTGTTTGCCACTGGCCAGAAGGTGCTGCACTGCTGAAGTCAATCGAAACACAAATTTTCAAAGTGGCTGTCTAATAAATCCCTTGCTGCATTATTACGCCATAAAATATTAGTAAATACGTTTCTAAGATCAACCTAGACTGGAATCACCATATTTGTTCAATAAAAAGGGATACATTTGCATATTTTTCGGTCTCCCAGCCTACTTTATAAGTTCGATTGCCTGAGCCGCTTAAAACTATCTCTCGTAAAGCTCTTGGTCAATTCTAAGTAATACTTGTTTTAATTACATAGATAATTATATGATTTGACATTTTTGCATCATTTAAATGTGAGAAAAGCTGCAACAACAAGATGGCTGCATTATTGCATTAATCTAGATGGCAGTGATCCCTGTGTGAAATATCTATTTAGTATGAGCACAAAGCTCGTAGTAAAATTATCAAAATTGCTCGAATCGGGACGGTATCAGACGGTATGGCAAACCGAAAACCTCCCGGGATTTTACAAACCGTATCGTCACCTAATATGTTAACTTTCTGTTTTATCCGCAGCACACGTTCTACATGCAGAACGAGCAGGCCACGGAACGGGGGTCTCACTCGGGGGAACAGCTCACCGCGGCACTCTTCCAACACAACCTCGAGGTAATGTCCAGACAGTCGGCCGTTTTATAACAACGGAGACGTTGAAAAGTGGGAGTAGACGCCCAGCGTACAGCGACCCAATCGATAAAGATTGTAATAGTCCGAGCATGCATAAAGCCGAGCGTTTATAGCCGGAGTTTTTGATTTTGATAAACCGCCGACATGTTTTCCAAACCACGCTTTTCCCCGCACGCCAGGAGGTCGGTGGCCTGTGCGAGAGCCGCGAGTCTCTCTCGGGCGTGGCGTGGGGCGCGCCCCTGGCCGTTGCGCACCGCGGCCAGTTTGCTTCGTGCGTGGACCTGACGACGCCG
>QKMV01002361.1:0-13499 GCA_003287335.1 Lednia tumana
ACACACACACACACACACACACACACACACACACACACACACACACACACACACACACACACACACACACACACATTTTTTTGGTTTTCTAAACAACACGACTTGGCTAAAACGCCAGTGGACTGCATGCTAACTGGCAAAAATTAAGTGTCGCATGCAGTTGAATGAGATGCGAACCGAATAGTGAGTGGCACACCGCCCCAAATAGGTTTGCAAATACTTCTCTAGATCCTGCGCTAGCCAGACGTGACATCTCTGAAGTTTTTTTTGTGTTATTAAATCGGTTTTGGTTCCAATAATTTTTTAAAATTTGAGTGCAATCCAAGACAGGGACAGCGCATATACCATGGTAAAACAATCACTGCCACTCTCTCTCAGAAGTACTCAGTGGGCTCTGGTGTTACCAGGCAAAAATAAAATAGATAAGTGCTCTGATTGGTAGATCTTCAAAGAAAATTTAATCAAGAGGTTTTGATAAATTTCAAAGATTGCTCTGGTATTAAGCGATGCTCGAGTGATTCTGTCAAGGAGTAGAATTAGGTTGCGATTTCAGGATAGATTGTGATGGATTGTGATTGCGCCTGTGGCTAGGTTCCGAGCGCGTGGGCACCGCGAAATCACCGTGTTCGTACCTAAGTGGCGCAAAGAGGCCTCAAGGCTGGACAACCCAATATCGGATCAGGACGTGCTGACAGAGCTCGAGCGGGAGCGCACGCTTGTGTTCACGCCTTCGCGCCTTGTGGGCGGCAAACGTATGGTCTGCTACGACGACCGGTACATCCTGCGGCTTGCCGCTGACGTCGAGGGCATCGTCGTGTCCAACGACAACTACCGGGACCTTGTGCAGGAGAAGCCTGAGTTCCGGAAAGTCGTCGAGGAGCGGATACTCATGTATTCGTTTGTCAACGACAGGTGAGCGAGAGCGGCACGGGTAGTGTTTTGTTCGTGACTCGTAAGAAATGCTTTGGGTAGTGCTTAGGAAATGCTTTGGGTAGTGAGGAAGCTGGCGGGTACCTACACGGGTACTCGAGTAGCCAATTTCTCGTGCACAAGTCAAAACCAGGGGGAGCTTAAAAAAATGTTTTTAAAATTTTGTGAAGCTAGCAATTTGACTTTTTGTTAGATTATTGCTTAATAAATTCATTTGATTTTCCTGATGCCTGGATAATATGTTCATGAAACAAACGACAAAATAGAGTGAGACTCAACAACACCTCACTAAGCTATAGGAGAGGTACTATAGAAGAATTGTAATTTATTCATTCTTATGTACATTAAATCTACAAAGTACTCGATGTGGAAAGCGAGTGCGACTTACCAGAAAATAAAGTATTTAAGTTGAAAGAACTTGCGCTTTTAAACGTTTCGGCTGCACGCAGAAACAAGAAAAGTTTCCTGCTTGTCACTTCACTGCCGCAGCTGGGCTGCAAATACTTTCTCATGGAGAGCAGATATATTTGGCTGGATGGAGAATGCTGGCGTCAGTCTTATTTATCTGTTTTTTATTGGAATAGTCTGCCGTCATGTCTGTAGACAGTATGGCTGTACCGGAACTTCTAGTATACACTTTATACAGTAGGCCACAAAATTTAACTTATGTGCTCGAAATATAATATACCCACTGCCTTTTTTCAAATTAATGTTAGCATGCCTACTTTGTAGCATAGTGTGAAAGCTAAGCTTGTGGGACAATGAAAATTGCATCTTCAATCTAGAAAGTTAGTATTCAACACTATCCCAGCACAGTGCACACTATCCCAGAAAAACAAATTAACCACCTCACAAATTTACTTTGCCCGTTTGTGTGGCTAAAATTCTGGGAAAGAAGGGTTCACACCATATGCAGATTACTACAAGGATTCACAACTTCAAACATGATAGCCTCCATTGTCAGCATCAAGCCACCAGTACCTTTAGAGCCATCTTTATACGCTGCATATGCGCCAAATCACAAGTTGTTCAAAAGTCTTCTTTTCTTCAAAAGAGTGTAATTTATGAGAACCATCCCACTGCACTTTTGCTGTGATTGCAATGTCTGCTGTATTTTCCCAGGACATCAGTCGTATTTTGACGGTATGTCTGCTGTGTTTAGCCGTGTTTTAAATTGTCTAACAGCTTTTGACGTGCACAGGTTCATGCCTCCCGAGGACCCACTGGGCCGGTCCGGTCCCACGCTGGAAGTGTTCCTACGGCGCAGCTGCAAGCGTAGCGACGCGCTGCCTACCTGCCCGTACGGCAAGAAGTGCACCTACGGAAACAAGTGCAAGTTTCACCATCCGGAGCGGTCCACGCCACACAAGTCGGTCACCGAGAGGCTGCTCGAGAACGCACAGAGACAGATGCAGGTAAGAGGGTTAAAGTTTTACAATACAATGATGAGGTTGTGTAAAACATTTCTTGTTTGTTACGAAGGGGAAAATGCTGAATGTGGACCAACAAGCCTCCGCTCATCCAAACTCATCAGACATCATAAGCTGGCTTTTTTTGTTAAAACCCACAACTAAAACCATTTTTAAAATGTTCAAATTACCAGTAATTTTACCTCTCTAAATTACCACTAACTAAACACTCGCTAACTTTGGTTCCCTCATCTCGTGCCAGGCTCGCTGCTGCCCAGCACAAAAGTCAATAAGCCTCCCGCTGCCCGGCGACACCGACGCTCCCCGGAAACAGCCGCTAACGAGGACCAAGTCCACGACACCGCTGCTGGCCTGCGAAGACCTCCGTGACCCCACTCTGTCCAGAAGGTGAGTCGACGCCTCCACAACTAGAGAGCACCTTCCGAAACCTACTGGTATTACTGGCGCACATAGTCGTGGGTAGTAACGAGTCATGAAATTACACTACTTTTCAGTAACTTTTTTGAGTGGTGGCACTATGAAAACGAAGCAACAAGCACCCTAGCGTCATTACTTCATTCACGAAAATTTGAAAAGTATCACTATATTTGACAAGGAATAAACTTTTAAAGCCAAATACACGGCTATTTATAATTTTAAGAACATTACAATCACTATGTTTCGTTTGCATTACTTTTCCACCAAATGGCAGCACAAATCACAGCTTGGAGAGCCAGAATGTCTGATCTGAATTTTGCTAACACTTGATTTAAAATCAATAGTCAATTTTTCCCAAAATTAAGTCTCATCTCCCGTCTTCGCTTTCCTACGTGCGTTGAAGGTGAATGTGACACGATTTTATATCATTTCTAAACGATTATTTCTTCACAACGAAACGCATAGTAAAGTGAAAGTAGTCCCAATATTTTTGGTGAAAAAAATGTAAGGAAGTGTCATCAATTTTTTTTAAGGGTAATGTAAAAGTAGTGAAGCTGTTTTTTCTCAAGTAGTGAGTTCAGTAATGCCACTAGCTATAAAAAGTAATGTACCCAAGGCTGGGATCACAGTAGGCTTTTAGGAGACTTCCAGTAAAACAGTTGCCTACAGTAACGACAAAACTCTACGGCAAAATCAGACTCATAAATCGCGGCCGCAGATGAGCACGATATTTTTCTGAAATATCCAACGATTTCTTTGTTTCCTGGCATGTAACTTATAATTATTGATGATTTTTTTAATATTTGATAAGCTACGCCGCATCGAGAGGCAGAATGCGCTAAGTTAAGCTCCTTCATTTTTTTATTGCGCCTGCCTTTTGCCACCCAAATTTAAGCCATTCAAACCTAAACAATTTCAGATTTATAAGATAGTTGGTTTTATTTTGATGTATTTTTTTTTTGTAAAACCCTGTAATTTCACAGAAAATACCCTGCAGAGCAGTGACGAAGAAACGAGGCAGTTAAAGGATGAAAAGTCCAATAAGTGGTGAAAGTAAATCGTTGTCCTGCCCTCTGGTAGCGTGGACAACTGGCAATCTGTACACCGTTTTTGGGTACCGGCCCCAATCAATAGCTAATCAAAGCTCATTCTCACTCGAATCACGAGATAATTGGGACGGGTGGTGTATAAATGCCGAGCACGGTGTTTCAACCATTGTGTTGCCGGTTTTGTGTGTTGCTTGCCGCCAACTAAATATTGGGCCTTCAAACTTAAAACTTGCACCATATTTTCACCTTATCGACACCTTTTTTCACTTCATTGAAAATGGCAAGTTAGAAAAGGTGTGTAAATCAAGATCAAAAATGGAACGAAAACAATCGCCAGTATAAAAAGTACAAAGCGACTCCGGCACAATTGACTCCTAAGCGTTACGCATGCACTTCGATTACGAAGCCATCTTTTAAGATGGTCGAACGTTTCTGCATTGCTGGTCCTGATTGCCTTCTCTCAATTCTGGTTCAAAATCGTTTGTTTTTTATCATAAAATAAATGCAGCCCCTTCTTAACCCAAACTTTGATTTCCTATAACAAGTCTTGAAACTAATGCCGCTGCCCTGCCCTCTCGTAGCGTGGACAACGTGGCCGGATGTTTCCGGACGCCACCTCCAGGCTACGCCGCCGCGTGGGGCCGCAGTACGGACCAACCTCCGCCACCGCTACCCGCCGATGGCAACCTCCACCGCAAGCTGCAGCGTCAGCTGACGTTAAACCCGTCGTGCGACCCGCGGCTGCAACGCTACGTCCAGCAACATCGACCAGTCGCGCGGCACGCCAGCGATTCCGCACCGCCCCCATGGGAGCGGCAGCACGCAAGTGTGACGCGGATATCGTCGGCACCGCCCCTCATGTGGCCTCCGCCACCCGGACCACTCGTCTACTCCCCAACGCACGAGGACGCAAGGAGGAGGCTTCACTACCATCTGGCTGCAATATTCCCTGAGGAGCAAGTTTTGAAAGCGATGCAACTTTATCCAGATGAGACTAATCCGCAGAAGATTTGCGCCGCTATATTGGCGATGTTTCCTAAGACGTGAGAGGACTGTGCTTGCGATAAGTCAGGTTTTAGCGTCTGATTAGTGACTTTAGGCTTATGACGGGTCTGTTTCACATTTGTAACTGCCGCTAGCTATGCGGAAATACATCGACCAGTCATGACTCGTGTGCACTTGGTAGGAAATCTACTTGCACAACTCCAACACCAGCTATAGTGTAAGACGAATAATGAAATTATTTCCACTTAGTACTGAGTCCCCTCTGAACACCGGAAGTGCATGTGACTTTGTTTCTACTGGTCATGTTGCCATTTAGTGCTGATCATCAACTAATTATAATAACTCGATTGATGATGACTGCTGTTCCCTTAAAAACATGGAGTTTTAAATCATTCTCTTTGGTGCCGTTGTGAAGAGAATTGGAAAAAGAAAAATATTTACGATTTAGTAAATTAGATATCCAACCAAAACAAAATCTATGCTTTGCTTTGGGGTAGAATAGTTATGAAAAGAACCAGATTATGGAAATTACCACCATTTAACACAATTCTAATGAATCGAGTTGAAGAAAAGATGAAAAATTAAAATATGTAGGTAACACACATCTTACCTATGTTTCAGTTACTGAATATTTGCAATCAATGATTGTGGCTACATCCCTTCTGGTTCTGTTAAATGGTTTTCTGTCAAATGTTTATATGGCAAACATGACCACTAGTGCTAGGTATGTTTCTAATAGCAGGCTTAACATTGAGAGCTTAGAACATCCCTCTGAAAGTACAGAGAGTCACTCTGATGTGTTGTAGCTTGTCAGTTGCCACCGATTGCAAATAGAGTGTGTAATCACGTATTAGGTAAATCATGCCGAGACTGAACGTGCTTCGTATTTTAGCCTAGCACGCTTGTCCAATAAGGTTTCTGTGGCTAGCTGGTACCTAACTAATAGCAGCAAGTGCCTGTCAATGTCAAAGGATCAAAGTATGTTGAGGAAATGATAGCAGAAACTGAAATGTTGACTACATCTTCAAAAGATCAGTTGGTGCAACTGATAATTGAGTGATTCGTACCACATGGCTAACGGATGTTAAATGTGAAGAAACGCATGCGTCTCATTCAACACTTGAGAAGGAATTGACTGTACATTTTACTGTAACTAACTATTGTTCGTAATAACTCTGCAGGATTCGGAACGTTTTCCCATTGTGCAAATAGGCTTCATGATTTTCAATTCTTTCTCCTCTGTAGCCCTGCATTGGCTACAGACTACCCTATTTTTGTTGGTTTAACACTGGCCGCTGAAGCAATTTTCTCACAACTGGCTATTTGAAGTTTGAGAGCATGTAGCAGCATGCTATGCTCTCCCTTGCTTCAATCACTTTGCTTACAACCAGAACTTTAAAAATTGTACCTCTTTTATGAACTGTGACTTATGTGAGTTGTTGGAAGGTAGTCATGAAGTGAAATTTGTTGGCATTAGAAGTTAGAATACCAGCATACTGTACATTAAATTAGGTATTCAATGTTCAATGCTTTTAGGACCACGTATTTGTTGTGTAAATTAATATTGAGTTCCAAATATCAAATAGTAATCTTCATATTGAAGAAAATTTTGCTGTCCAGACAATGGACTATTGTTGGTATGTTAGGTACCTATCAGTTTTTTGTTTTTATTTTAGATATGCATAAAGCAAAAATACAATAGCTTGTGGATGGGATAATTAATGGCAAGCTGTTGATACTATGTATCAAGTTGGTTAGTGGCCTTCCGCATTGCATTGGCTTTGTTCTCCTAGTTTGTCATAACAATAATTATGGCATGTACTGGTGTTAATGGAAGTTGAAATGCATGAGCAATTTTACATTGTTTCAAGTGTTAACAATTAACTGACATTTAAAGTTTATTAATAAGATATATGATTTGTTCATCGTGGTTACAATTTTTTTATATGTTTATTTGCCACAATCATTTAGTGTTTGAAATCAAGAACTGCTAGGTATTCCAATTTCATAGTGGTGTCTTGAATCTTTTTATTTTGTTTCTTTTTGTGAGCAAAACTCGACGTAACTGTTAAGAATGTTTGTGTAATAATAAGATATGTTTCTTACGGAACCAAAATTAACTGTCCATGTTATTTACTACCATTAATAAAAATCCAGGCAAATTTAGATTTTTCCATATGTTCATGTGTTCATATAGTTGGCATGTTCTTGATCCAGTCCAAGTCAATAATCATATCCTTCTAGTACCCTACTAGTAATGTTTAAAACCCTCTCGCCGTTTTGAAGAGCTGAAATCGTAAACGTTTGTTTCCAAAAAAGAATAAAGAATAATCAAGTTCTATAGAGATCAGTTTGACAAACCAATTTTCTGATCTGCTATTTGGCTCGAAAATTAGATTACGCTCCCGGTGACTATTGTCTCATCCAGTGTCATTAATTATCTCACTGCTGCTGCCATCGTGGCACCTGGCCATTAGACTGTGCACTCCCAGTGGCTATCATCTGTCAATGAAACCTTACTGCTGCAGCCATCTTGTCATGTGCTCATATGTACTCCTACGTTTCATTATCTTGGCATGAAACCAAGATCAGACCATGGACTTTCAAAGCTCTACGATCAGACCAACATTTTTGGGCAAGCATTGGTAGCTTCTTTTTGCCACTGCACTACTATTGAGAATATGTACATTAACATTTTGCTATAAAAGTTAACAATGAAGTTGTAGTCACTAGTCACAGAGATAAGGAAAACATTCCGGCCTGGGCCGGAGTTTTTTCAATTGCCAAGCCTCAGACCCCGGTACGGGCCGTGGATCCGAGAAGTAAAGCCACATCCGACCGACATAACCCACAAAAAAGTATTGCTATTTTGAGAACTCACAAGTACAGGCACCTATTCTGTGGATTATTTATCAACAGAATTAATGAAATAGTGTCCATCCTTTTGGTTACTTTTATCTGTTTCAGCTGTTTATCTGTTGCTCACTTTGTTTTACTTTCCAGCCCCTGTGGCTACAGGCTATTTCCAACTCTCGGCCCAAACCTTTCTCGGCCGTTTCGTATATGCACACAGATTCTGACTGTTGGACAGTTGCGAACGTTCAGATAGTTGCGGCGTTCCGACAGTTTCGGACACCGGGCATTCGGACCGTATTGGGCGTATGGGCAGTTTCAGACTTTTGGACAGATGTGAGTTTTTGGGCAAATATCTATCTTGTAATCATGTTTTCGTACTCGAAATTCCATTATTTTGCCATGTATTTTTAGACACCGACACAACAAGGTAACACCTCGTTACTTCCTACATATTTTCTTGCCACATTTTTTATGTATTGAAACAATAACTCCTACTCTCCAATCTTCCGGCACTGTTTTTTGCTTCCATACCGCTATCATTATTCGCGTCAACTATTTCATTCCGGCTTCTTATCAATTAAAAAATAAAATAAATGGTTGATTCCAATTTATCAGCTGTAACCCTACTGCACGAATAGACAACTAGGTGTATGTGCTCCTTGATGAGGTTACCTATTTGGGAAAATTTTAATAGGATTTTGTGTCTGGAGTGCAGGAAATTTTTCAGATCATGAAAGAGACTACTTTTTCAAAGAAAACATACTGCAATTTAATTTACGTGGTCTGAATACAAATCCATCAACGAGAACCAAATGTAAATAACCATTTGATAGTAATGAAAGTTGCTATTGGGCATTTGAGCCAAAGGCAACCTACTAAACCACGTGATGCTAGTAAACAATTTAAAATTTCGAATTTTTACATTTTGAGATGCACAACACTAACTTTGAGAACAACATGAACGTGGAGTTGTTGGTTGACAACGGCACACAGCTTGGTGAAGTTTGCCGTGCTGGATCGTAGCAGTTCATTCAGACAGTCAATGATCAAACTGAGAGTCCGATGCTACCTGGCAAATACGTCTGTGTTGCGGAAGCTCGAGTTGTCTCTGCAAAAAATCATTGAATGATGTTGAAAACTTGGTTACTGTTTCAATTGATATATTACCAGTATCATCATCCCGTCTCATAGTACCTACATGATACAATCATGCGCTGAATTACATGACTGAAATTTAGCTAAATTGGCAAAATTTTAATTAGCGTAAAAGCCGGTATTAGGAAGCACCCATTGGTTACCATGGTGTCCTGACAACCAATCGGAAGCTTTAATTTCACAGTTGTTTGGAGGATAACTTTATTCTGAAGTAGTTAATTAAGAGATAGTAACATCGACCCCTCTAAAGGTATCTATCACGTGATATTGAGCGCAATGCACTATCAATCCCAAAATAAGGAATACCTTATAACATAATAAGCAAAATCAATTCAGCTTAAAATTTACCACCTAGGAATAAGCAAAATATGTGGTCATGAATACAAAACGTCGCTTAGACTTTCAACATTACTCTTGTGAGGATCAAATATGCTCACTACATGGATTTATGGAAACTGGCAAATTAAATTCAAAAAGTAAAACACAACAATGTTGCCAACACAAAGTTAATGTATTTTTTCTTTTTTGGTCTGAAACCAATGCTTAACTAAGGTGCTTTGACTGGCAGTGGGTATGAGAATGTTCTCTGGTGTTAATCTGTGGCACCTACCTGACAATTTATAGATTTGTAAGGGAAAACGAACGTTTAACATCTATACTAATGTGACGGGTGCAATTTTTGTTCCCGTCAGATGTTTGTGACCACGTATCCACAAGTTATACTTAGAATGAAATTTTACTGGGGCATTCCATAAGCGGACGATGACGATGGCATTGACAACATGAATTCTAACAAGAATCGGACCAAGATATTACCAACGTGCTTTAAATATCACCTGGCACTACAAATTTAAATGCCATCTCAAGGCTCTACAATCATCTTATACTATTCAGCCCGAGAAAATGTAGGTTTTTTTAAACATAAATATATTTTACGGCACCCTCCTGCCTAGTGACCATTATACAACGTTAGGACCGCTCACGTCCGATATGACGGTCGGACACACTTCACACATGTTTAACTGCCCTGTGGCACGTCGCAGCTTGCAGCACACAGTGCTTCACACTTTACTTGTGTTTTCTCCATGCGGTACGACGCAACACAGCTGTAAGCGTTCCAGAAGTATGAGTATTTTGCACTTTTGTGCAATTTGAAGTAAAGAATTGGTGCGATTCACCTAGCTAGATTCACATGAAGTCAGTGAAGATAAAAATGATGGTGCCAGGGTGGCAACTTTTTCAGAGCAGAGATGTGCAAAGTAAAAGGAACATGTACAGCTGTTTAATTTTCAAGACTCATGTCTTCTGACATGACATCTGACATCAGTTTTTTTTTAAATGTACAGCTTTGTTCTGCGGGGTGTTGCGCAGCTTTGCACTCATCTTTAACAAGCACACCGCGCGACTCTTGGCCTGCCAGGATTCACCTTTGCCCTGTGCAACGCAATGCGCCGTTTATAGGCGTTGTTGTGCAACGCAATGTGACGCACAACACCTAAAAACGCGCCTTACGTCATCTCATCACTCTCAGGATTTCTCAGAAAGAATTTTGAATTTTCACAGCAGACTGACAAACAATGTGCTATTCAAGTAGGGCTATATAAATTATAAAAATGCTGTCACCATATTGAAAAATGGCAATTACTTTTCTTTTAATATGTATTTCGTAATTACGTCCATTTTACGCAATTAAAAAAACAGGTCGGTATTTGCATCGAACAAATATCTACAACTTTGTCATTTACGGTTTAATCGTAAGTCTTACAATTTCCACGGCGGAACTGGATGGTATTTTCCGTACAACAGTATCCAGGGATGGCGTTCTGGCATGGGGACCAGAGAGGCACTTGATTTCAAATGGAAATACCGTCCAACGAGGGGTAGTTTTTCAGAGACCCTGCGGGTTTTGATGGGTTTGGCGATGTTGAAGCTTGGGTTTGACTAAATCGATATCCTAGCTCTATGTGTAAGCTTGATGGCCAAGAAAATTACAGCCCCTAAATTAAGTAACCAGCTCTGTATCCTGGGATTTAGGACGATTGTACGTGCTTACGTTTCCAAAAGTGTGTTCTTTTGATTTTACGAGAAATTGAAACATCCAAGAACAGTTTTAGTAAATAAAATCATTAATAAATAGCAAATTAGTAAAGAGCTTTTAAGATTTCAGACCATTAAATCCATTTACTGTCCCCAAAGCCTGGTTATTGTGGCAATTGTGCAAGCTATGATTTTCAAACAGTTTCTTATTCTTTCAAATTCTACCGAAAAATTGAAATGTCCAGCAGCGGTTTTACATATAGCAGAAACACATTCAGGACGTATCTGCTAGCTTCCTCGCCAAGAAGATTTCAGACCGCTTCATTTATTTACCACCCCTGAAAAATGCAGCTGCTAAGCTAGTTAATGTTTAACAGAAAAGGAAGCCTGCCTGATATGCGTTAAGTTCCCACCAACTAAAGCTGCCTTCAGAGTCAGATACGGAAAATTGTCTGGTTTGTTACCAACCCTCTCCCGCAACCAAAAAATTTTGGCTGCGTTTTAATTGCCAACCGATTTGAACTTATTGCTTCATCACTTCAACTATCACCTGAAGCAGTTATAGAACTAGAAAAATGTTCGTGCAGCAAGACAATGTGTTCAATTACGAAATGCTCTGCAAGAGCAGCAGATGACATGCACTAAGAATGTGTTTTTGCTATACTGGCATTGTGGGTGATGACTGTCTTAATGACGTTAAACGAGAAAAGCGCTATTGTGTCGCGTTGAATGAGCTCACGGCAACGTTTTTGGCATGAAAAATCGTTTGACACATAGTTTTCTGAAAATAATCACACCGACCTGGAATTTTTAAAATTTTACAACAACAGAGGACGCTTTGTTTTGTAGTTGCTATGTAAATAATTTCTATTATTAAAACTTTCCAGTGTTGCCTTAATTGGGATTTTTGCTATTTTAAAACATTTTGTAAGAAAAAACTACTGAACTGATTGGGCTGTAAAACTTAACAGGTCTATATAAGTATAAGTACGTATAGAGCCAGTATTAAAAAAAAATGGTAGCTGGATCAGACATTCCATTTGACCTGTGAAGCAAATAAAATTGTGCCCTAAGAGTTAAATGGATGACGCTTCGTGCGCTCGCTCTAAGAATTGGCAGAAGAGGATGTGAAATGCGAATTGGATAAAGAGGACGATAAATAAAAATGTCTTTTTTAATTTAGATGACACGCAGCTGTATATATTTGTGGGATTTGTATTGTATTGTTGATAAATATAAATAAAAATAAAAAGTCTTTGGCTATTTACTACCTACAGAGTTGTAGCTTGGTTACCCTAAACATAGGTGTGGCTTGATACTTGACAGCATTACTACATTTTCATTGGTTTGGATTCTTAGTTTTGCCCAAATATCTTACTATATATTAACCCTACGGGTTGTTTTTCCCGTGGCAATAGAAGGAACAACCCCCAGAATCTGCATAATTTTTTGAAATCTAGATTGAGTCACCCACTTGGGCTAGGAAGGTGTACGGAAGATAACTCTTCAGGGCACGGATTCAGGATGCAGTGTTATCAGTTTATCACTTAAGTTCAAAACACCTTCAAGTCTATATAGTATATGAAAGAGCATACTGCATTACACCCCCATAATAGGCTCTCTAGCCATACCTTCCTAGGTTAACTGCCACCCAAGAAAAGTGTGCTCTCCCAGTAAATGGAGTGTATACTTCCCACGTTAATTTCAAGGGGCTTTGAGCATAACTACGAGGGTTAAGTGATAGCCCCGCTTCGTGAATCCAAGCTCTGTAAAAATCCCAAGTACTGTGCTAACTTTGTCAATTAAAATTGTCAAAACCTGTAAAACTCTCCCAGGGTACTTTCAGGAGCAAAGGCAAAAGTGGTGGACATGACCCTTGAGAAAATTCCCGTTTACAAACTCATCTGCGGGCTGGAAGAAATGTTCAAGGATGATGTTTGTGACTGGAAAGCAGAGGCACCAACTGCCCGACAATCGGCCTGCTTTAAAATATTTATATTTGCCTAACACATCAGAAGATGTTGAACGTTCATTTTCAGCATACAAAAATTTGCTTTCCTCCGTTCGCCGCCGGGGGAGCCCAACGCCTGAAAACATTCAGACGATGCTTGTTACCCATTGCGCAGTAAGATTCAAAAATGCATGATGGTTAGTGAAGTGATGTAATGTGCATTTCAAAATTTTTAAGATTTCATCACTACTGATTGCATTTGCAATTTGTAAATAGTATGACTTGTATCCTTTAAAAAAGGAACATTTTAATAGGAAAAAAATGTGTTTTTTTGTCGTTGTGATGGGCGCAATACGCAAAAATAGCAATTTTATTTGATTTTGCATGCCTGCATGTTTTGGCACTTTCAGTTGTATGTGTTGGTGTTTCATTTTGCATGGCTTTCCTGGCTTAGCTGATTATTCGTACGCAAACTAAAGACTGAGCAATTCATGCCCAGATCCTACCTACTGGCTGATCTACGTAGATTCCGTACCTATTGATTTAGATAAGTGAATCATTCATTGGGTAGTTAATTATTTAAAGGGGTGTCACACGATTACATCTGGAACATCAAAAATCGAAAATTTTAATGTATAGCAAAATTTGAATTGATTTTTGATTATTAAT
>QKMV01002362.1:0-11734 GCA_003287335.1 Lednia tumana
ACCTTGGTGTGAATGGTCACCCATCCAACCTTTGGTCCACCGCAATGTTGCTTAACTTCGGTGATCTCACGACAACCGGTGTATATCCAACATGCCAAATCGTTCGGTAAGGCCAATTGTTTCTCGGTCCTGGAATCTTCCTACGCCCGCGGGACAGCAGGCCCGGTAGCGAGTAAATTTGTGGCAAATAGCAAATACCCTATGGTAAAATTTTAGCCTATCACGGCGCATCAACGAGCTGGGATGGGTGAGGAGCTTTCTTCACAGGCAGTTTTTGCTTGGAGATTCTGCAGATAGTCGGTAGTTACGGTGGTCAGAGCGTAAACTGGCGACTTTTTTTGAGTTATATTGATAGGCGGTTTGTCGCTAATCTCTACTGCGCATGCAGGCCGTTGCTGTTTGCTAAAAATTAACGCGCGGCCCGCGAGCGTATTTACAAAATGTACGTCGTGTGGAAGACACACACATTTACAGCTACATACTTTGCAGCTAGCAAGCAGCCCCTTTGCACTAGCAGCTCACACGATGTCACAAAGCAGAATGGAACATTCCAATGCAATATTTTACAGACAAGAAAATGGCAGCACTTTGGTCACGTTAGGATTTCCAGAAGGTCTCAAGCAAAACAGAATTGTATGCACTTTGCAAAGGTTATTTAAAAAAAACGTTGAGGGGACTATTTCTAGTCCATAGTCTATATTTGGTTAATTAAAATCAGGTGCACGCTTCAATGGTATTCGTCAAATATCGAATAGAAATAATAGATTACACAGTTTAAAAGAAAGTTATCACAACATGCACCATATTCTTTTTTTGACTGAAAATTTGCGGAAATACGAACGTGAGCCAAAGGGCTCTAAAAAATTATTTTCGGTAATAAATTTCAGTGGAATCTACAGAGCGCTTTCTGACACTAACAATAAAAATAAAATTCGGCGAGGATTTAACGAATAACTCGTTAAATTAATTAGGGCTTCGCCGTAACGCTGTGTATGTTCGCGTTGTTGGAGGAGGGAAAAATTTCGTGACAAATTTAAATACATGATTGCTACCATACTGAGAAATCCTAACATTATTATGTCCTGTAGTACAGAGTACAGTACAAAGCATAGATTTCATTGAACAGACGAATGGCACTGGTACAGTACCTCAATTTAAAGACTATAAAAATTTCCAGCTTCAGTAATTAAAGCCAATAAAAATGAAGACAAAAAGTACATAAATTTCTCAAAAAGGAATATCTGTCATGTAAATACTAAATAGCAACACGTGTCTAGTTTGCCAGCCGCCACCTGCTTTTTTCTTCACCAATATGATTGTTTACTAAGCAAAATGCAGTCAAGTAGTAGAGACACGAGAAATTTGAATTAAAAAACCACCAAAAATATTGAATTTAAAGAGACTGTCATTAACCAAAGCTAAGCATCATTGCGCCGGGTCAGTAAATTGGATGGGTGACGAGGCATCCCAAGACCCAGTTCTATTCGCGATAGGTTGGAGGGTTTGAAGCAAGTATAGTGTTTCAATCCCCTTGATATCAACCTCTCGACAGCACGGATTAATGGAGGAATCCTGCTGTTCGAGTTGTAACGTCCTTCGGAAGGGACGTTAATCGGTGGTCCCCTTGATATTATTTTTCGTCAAGATTAGGTTACGCGCTGTCACCCGGTGAGTAGGTCACCGAGTTTCCCCTCTATTCGGTTAGGTTCATCATCACCCTATCATTCACCGACGCCATATGACCAATACCATAGGGCGAGGAGTCGAATGCGGCGTTACACACCACATAACCAAGCAAACTCAAAAGTTTCAATAAATTCAAAGTATAGTTTTGGCATGTGACTTTGAAAGTGTTCTATTAATTCTGAAAACACCACAAAAACAAGGTCTACACGAAAATAGCAAAACCGATTGCGTAATTTTTTTATCATCTCTAAGTTGAGACCTTGTACAGGTATCCTGCAAGTTTCATTCACTTCGAAGAAGCCGTTTGGCCTTTAGACAGCAAAAGAGAGAGGAAAAAGCCGATAAAACGAGTAAAAGTTTACAAAAATGCGAATTTTAAGAAAACGATATCTTGGTTGCACTCACATTGTGATCAGGTCTAACGGCTAGGTTCAGAGATTTCAAAGGTTTCCTGAAAGTTTCATTAGAATTAGTTCAGGTATTTGGCCTACAAAGCACGAGAAAAAAAAACTACAGCATTACTTTTTCTACGGGTTGAGTCAAATTTAAGTCTCCTCTCGCTACGCTAATCGAGTGAGCGTTGGTTTTGTTTTTGTTCCAATTACGTAACTTCTCCTCTAGAGGTTCCCTGTCAAGTCAAGCTAGTTATGTCAAAACAAGGAGTCGATCCGGGTCCCCAAGTTACGTCGCAAGCAGTGCTCAATTTACTTGTTGTTGTATTTTCTTGAATATTACTCGACTCATAAATCGCAAGTTGTTATTTCTGACCCTTTCTCCCTTGTTCCATTCGCTTCAAAGTAAAAACGAAAAAGTCAACGTACTTAACAGGCTGATAGATCGTGCACCGAAATGTATTGGGAACTTGTACATTACAAGGGAGCACGCACTTACCAAACGTAAAAAAACGCGGCACTAACATAAACAAAAAACAACCAAAACACGTGTTTTGAGTGTCCTGCTTGTCTTCCACACGACTTACGTTTGGTAAATACGAGGCCAGGTTCCAAAGCGAGTGGCACGCCATGATAAACCAGCCTTCGTCTACTCAAACCGGAACAGAAACCCTGCCTGGCCCACCTGGTTTTTTATTTAAGGGTTCCTAAAGGGTTCGTGCTACATATTGACAATCTCACGTTCGAATTTCTCCAAGATCCCGTAAGATCTGTACCTATATCCCCGTTGACATGTGTAGAGCTCGTTTGCGCATTGAGCGCTCTGTGTATCAGAGGTGATTTCAGAGGTTTTTGGAGAGGTCATGTGATTGAACGGTTGATCTTCAAACGCGAAAGCGAAACAGAAATCTTCCATCGATTAACATACGCTTAAAAACCAGTGTTTTGTCCCACAATATGAAAATCTTTGAGTACCATAACTTTTATTTTCACATGGTGATCATACAACTTCTGGTTGCTTTGTGCAAACAATTTATTGGTGTCCGACGTGTTGTTCATTTACACTCTCTCTGCTCTCACCGCAATTGTACTCGTCCGAGTCGTCGTAGCAGTTGTTGTGCCCGTCACATCTCTTGGAAATCGGAATGCAGAGCAGATTTGCGCATTGGAACTCCGTTTCGAAACACTGCTGCTGCTCGATGCACCTGTGGTCAACAACGTTCGTTCGCCAGTGGCCAAGGATGACAAAAACAATCTACTTAAAATTAAATATCAATAATAATTGTCAATTAAGCCTATAGTTTCCGTGAAATTTTCTTTGCCGCTTTACAACATTTCTGGTTCCTCCTGATCTAGTGGTTAAATAAATCATTGGCGAACGTTTGACTGTTGACGTGCACTTCAACACATAAAAAATGTTGTTACCCCAGGAGGTGAAATAATAGGCTAGAGATGACGTGATCACGAATCTGAACGTTACAAACTCGTTAGGCTGCCATATCTACCAGCACACCGCCCTCAAAACCAGTCACAGGTGTCTCTAGAAGCACGTTGGCTAGTGAGTATGGCCGCGAAACGAGTTTTTCAGGTTCAGATTCCTGGTCACACCGCTAGTTTGCGGTTTCCCCTTCTGGGGCAATATGGCTCCATGATGTTATCGTCGGGTAAGGGCCTCAATCACAATATCTGGCTAGTGATGGAGGTTTACAAGACTGGACTTTAGCCAGAAATTGTAATAACCACCCCTTAGGTATTCTGAATTGGCTTTATACAGAAAAGAAAAAAATAAGCTTGTACCTATATGCGTCGCGGTCGAGTTTGCGACAGATCTCGACGCCCAGGCGGCAGTGCCCGGCGCACCCGGTGGGGTCGCGGGGGTCGACGGGGTCACGGCACTCGGGCACTTCCTGGCGGGCTAGTGCCACGCAGACCTCAGCCGGCGTGCACTCGTCGCAGTGCCTCGGCTTCGTGGGCCTCGCTCGAACCTCTACAAGACAACACAATTTGACAACACATCAACATAATGTTAACGAGCTGTTAGGGAAGACCGGGTCAAGGCACTCGCTTGAACGTCTTAACTACAACACATCAACATAATGTTAACGAGCTGTTAGGGAAGACCGGGTCAAGGCACTCGCTTGAACGTCTTTACTACAACACATCGTGTCAAGACATCATGTCAAGACGTCATAGTCACTAGCAGCTAAAGCTCGACTTTCATCCAAACTAGTTAAGCTCTTGCTTTTTAGTTCGCCCTTTTCGCAATGCTGTATTTCTGACATGAATCGTTTGCTAAGACTGCTCTCTGCGTACAGTTAAAAATGATTTAAATGCGTAAAACCTGAGTAAACGTGGCTCCCGATAAATTTTGTAGCGCGATTCTCCGTCGCAGGAACGCACGATTTTGATTGGCTACTAAAAGCCACTGTACTATTACCACCGGCGAGTTGTGGCGAATTTCGAGATACCAATTCCGCAAGCTGGAATCCACTTCAGAACGAGTAGTCATTCTTTTACTTTCATGCCTACAGACAGGTTACCTTCGAGAGATAGAGGAGGGCCTAACGAACCAACAAATTGCAGTGCATATCTAACCAAACCCAAAAACAGAAGGCAGGTACATACCCATTGAAACGTGTGTTGCCGACTGGTTGAGCCGAGTGGTGTCTTCCATGGAGAACGAGACTGAGAGGTGGTCGGGAGATGAGCAGTTGGCCACCTCGAGGTCCCCCCCTGGCGAGTCGGAGTTTGACAGCAGCAGGCACGGCTCGATGTCGGCCAGGATGTGTCCTGTGCCGTTGCCCAGCCGGCAGAACCGGGATCGGGACCGAGTCTCGATCCCTGCGCCACATCCTGACCACTCAGTCCACGGGGACCAGCTAGCGAGCAGGCTTAGCGTCGCGTTCTTATCAGGCCTCGCACTCTTCTCGCCTGCAACACCACCCCAGCCCGAAGGGTGTATATACTACAATCTTTGACCACTCCACACCGCACCATCCAGACACTACATATATAGTAAGCTGTTAGTAACCAGTTAGTAACTAGAACCAGTTAACCAGCTAACTGGTTAGTTAGCAACCATGGGGGCGAATTTTCCCGATGGCGATTTACCACTCGTTTCCTCTGTAACTGCTTATGCCTTCCAATGAAACGATACACAACCGAATCCCAAGTATAAACCAGATATCTGAGTCAGCATGAGGAGAAGAAGGAGAAGGAGAAGGAAGAGGAAGAGGACGAGAAGAAGGTGGAGGTGGAGGTGTAGGTGGAGGTAGATGGGAAGGAGGACGACGAAGAGGAGGAGAATAAGAAGCTTACCGTAGAACGCTATGGAGCTCATGTCGAGGGCAAACTTTCCCAGCCACATATGCGAGCCGCGGCGACGCAGAGCGCGAAGGAACTCGATGCCGATAAGATTCGCCGATTCGCCCAGAGGGGGCGGTGCCAAAAGGACGACGAGGCAGTGCACCATCAGTTCCGCCCCATCTGGCACGACGCGGGACACTCGGGATGCGTTGAAGATTTCTTGCAGCGGCAAACTCGACCGGAACGCCAGATCCAGCTGCGCGACAGACAACGACACGAGTCAACAACAACAGTCAACAAAAACAGTCGACAATAACGTCAACGAAATCGTAGACTTATAATATTCAGATCTTTTTCAAAACGGTGTCTGGGTGTGTGAGTAAGCGTACGCAATAAACATCGTCCGAGAGAGCTGATGTGCTTTAAGGTGACGCGCTCTGTTCGTAAGACAACGCCACCAGCACCATTTAACAGTAACACCATTTGCCATCTAGCACCAAAGGCTCCGAAAGCCTCCGCAATACTATTGTCCGAGATTTTGTTTTCACACCTTAGATTTTCCAGATTTTTATTCTAATCAAAATTTTGTTTGGGTTCCGACTGTTACAAACAAAATTGACATAATATGTATTCTGACCCAGATCGCTTTCTTCCAGTTCCAGTACCAAAAAACAGTTTACTGGAAAGCAGAACCGCGAAAAACTGCGCAAAACTTTGCAACGTCTAATGTTTAGATAACGGGCCCGTAGGCTACTAGCCGGGCCACATCATTAATCGGGCCCCGTTAAACCTAAGGCTCCTTCCTACCTCGACATGTTTAGTCAATCGCCTAACATGGTGCGCCGCACGGGAATAGTTCCGCGTACCAAGTTTTGTCGATAAAAGCAGACTCAATCGTTCAAGATAATCTTTGATAGTGAACAAGAGATTTTTTGATAAAAGTGTGACTTAAGTCTATCGGCAAGCGCTTTTTTTCAAATTGTTTTCCTTTTCCAGTTATATTTTATCCACACATTGCAATAATCACACCATACAGCATCAAGTTTGAGAGTATACTTCGGCTTTATTGGCAAAAATATTGATAAAAACGCTTACGATCGAGACCTTTACACATTCAACTACATCCATGTCACTTACGATCAAAGGTTATCTTGAACGGTTGAGACAGCATTTTTCGACAAAACTGGGTCTGAAGAAATAAAGAGGTAGAGGTAGGCTGGGCCTTGCGAAGTCACGCGAGGGGCTACCGTGCTGCGCACAGGAGTAAAGCGTAGGGCTACTAGCCTAACATACAGAGAGGGTGCTCTGTTGAAAGGTGACATACCTCAGAGGTGATGGCGACACCCAGTCTCTGCAACCTGACAGACTCAGACTCGCCCTCGGAGTCCTGCAACGGCCACTTGGTCACGCGGAATGACCCTCGCACCACGTTCGGCTCTGCAAAGGATCCAACATCAGCATTTTATCTACCAACTTGCCGACGCAACGCGTCTCGAACGAGCTCTCAGCGATTAATTTCCTTAGACTCATGTCTTCTACTTAACCTTGGGACTAGTTTAAGAAAAAAATGTTTCTTAACTGGGTATCACTGCCAAGAAGTTCTTCTAACAAACAAACTCCCCACGTTTTGTGAACTACACTGTAAGCTTCCTGAGACTGTAAGCTTCCTGAAGGCAAATGTTTGTTAGAAGTTCTTGGCAGTGATACCCAGATAATTAACAGTTTTTTTTTTAAAGCTTTCGGTGAGTTCCAAACAGGCCGCCTTGCATTGGGAGGCAATTCGCGATTCAAGCTCAGTGACTGGAAATCGAGGGGGTTGATTGTGTTGGAACAGGGAACAGATACCGATCGGTGTATAATCATCACCGACCCGAATCGATACGTTTCCCATTCACGTTTTTAAGATACCGACCGGCATCTGTTCACGTGGTTTCCCGGGATTTCCCACTCAACCATACAATCCAGCTGCACATGCTGGGATAGTGTTAGGTCCTTGATAAGAGACACCAAGGCTGTCTCGTTGACAAATCCTATGCTCAGTTCTGACCCTGCTCCAGACAAGAAAACTGCGGGTGCCGTGACTCTATGCAAGTGTCAAGTTAGAATTTAGCTACCAGCTAAGCAAGGTGGTGTGCCAGTGTGAGCGATGATATGGAGAGTGTCAACAGAGCAGAGCACAGAGGCTGTGGCATGGGTCCATCGTGTCGAGCACATTGTTTCCACCTGGAGACCGGAAGAAGGTTGCGACTCGCGGGTTACACTCTTCCGCTGGCTTTCATCCGGTCTCGTCCCGTCCCGGTCGTGGTCGGATAAATTGACAAATCACGATCGCTTTGTCTACTTATTTGAATGAAAAAACAGCAATGACCATGCCTATAGTACGTTTGATTCTAAAAGGTCGAAAGTTACCAAAGTGATTAACATGTAAAAATTAATCAACGGTAGGAGGCGTACAGGAAAACTAATAACTATGTTACGTCATAGGTTAGAAATAAGGAAGTGATGTCCTACCTGGGATTAGAGACAACTCCTCGGAATGAGTTTCTTCCAAAAAGCTTCCAATCGCTGAAATACAACAAAACATTGACATTTATTTGAATGCCGTCGTGTCGATCCACAGCTGTTGCCAGATTACTGCATGTGCTTCTGCACTGTACAGTCTTGTTATCATTAGGTTTCCAAGGCCTAAACGGTTATATTTGAAGCTTCTTAAGCAAAAGTGCACTGCTGAACATGCTAAACATTATTGGCTCTAAACCTGTGGCGGTTTTTTCATTTCCACGCTCACCAATACGTGTTTAATACAAGTGTTTGAATTGTTGATCCCATAAATACGAGAAATATCGTTAGAAAACGCAATTAGTATAGCTAGCTAGTCATGCTTTATCTATACTTAGACCAATTCAGTAAGTTTTTTTTACAGTTGGCACCACTACGCCTAGTGTGACAAGCTTACAGAAATTTAAGTGTCTAGCGTGGATGTTTTCGAAAGAATGTTTAGATCCTGAACTTGCTCCCGGTCTTGCTTAGCATGTTTTCGTATTGGAAAATTAGTTCCCTTGTGCTCTGGCGACCTTTCCAGCAATGTACAGGCTTTAAAGTGGAGTGATGGGCAGGTGGAAAATCTACCGATTTTAGGTTTATTTTAGATACTTCAGCTTAACCGTTAGTGTCACCAGTTAAAGCTAATAAAATTCAACTGGCTTTCTGAAAAATGTTGTTGGAAAACTGAGTTTTAAATTTTTTTTCAAATTACCTTATTTTAATTAGGATATTGCCGTTTTTTGCAAGTACAAAGAGGTGATTAAAAACTTTAAAAAAAACAACTTAAACACATTCTGTCAGAAAACCAATTGAATTCCCCTCAAGGTAACCAAGTTTGGCGACTCTTCCACTACCGGTTTAGCTGTAGTAATTAAAATAAACGTAAAATCAGTGGATTTTTCCAGATGCCCTTCATGCAGCCTTCATGACTTTTGGAGGATTTGCAGGGTCCCTTCGCCAAATTATCGTTGAAGATGCTGATATCCAAAGAATTCCTGTGACATGAACTTATAAATGCGTCACTTATCAATAGAAACTTGAAGTCCGGACTATACTATCATTGTGAAACTCTGAACGGAACAATTGAAAGTAGCATTTTTTCATCTTAATTTACCCGAATTATAATGACACCCTTCGACTGGACGAAATAAACCGTGTCGATCATCTGAATTATGGAGTAGACTTTGAGTGAAACAAGAAGAATAGTCACAGAAGAATGCGGGGCTTACAAGTTGATAGCCAGACGACGAGAGCTGTACCGGTGAGCAGAACCAACAAGCAGAGCAGAGCAGCCATGGCGCGTTTTGAGCACGCGCTCTTTTGATCGTCAACGAAAGACAGCTTCCTGCTGTTAAACCCGTGTCTAGTAATCCCGGGGAGCTTGCCAGGGAGGTTGCCGGGAAGCTTCTCTTGGTGGTTCTGGTTTCGTTGGTTGCGCCGGTTCTCGGCGGTGGGCGCCAGGACGTGAGGATCGACGCGCAGCCCAGCGAACATAATCGGCACTGCGAGCGCAACTGTAGGGATCCCCCCGAATCCACTGCGCACCGCATAACCTCCAAGTCCATTGCTCTTTTTCAATACTTTCTCCGGCGAATCACACTGAATTCTTGTACGGACCGATCTGTTGGCACTCACATCTCGCATGGAAGAAGGTGGACTGACTAGTTTACTTGAACTTCGTTTGAGTTCGAGCTGATTATCGATTTCTACTTCAACGCAGTCGAGCTTGGCAGGATCGTAACACGAGAAAGATTCCGGCTCGAACGCATCAGAGTGGTATATTTCTGAACATCTGGAAAATGGCCGAATACTCTTTTGGAATTCGGTGTCGTCGTCTTCAAAGCCGGGCTTTGAGATGGAAAACACGCCGACCTGTGTTTCGCCACATGCATTGCACGCATCTCGCTCCGCAGGATGGAATTCATATTTTTTTATCGGCGGCGAGCCAGCTTGCCTTGGGAGAGCTTGTCTAGGGAGAATTTGCCTCGAGAGAGCTTGCCTGGGATGTGCTTGTCTGGTTCTGCCAGAAACTGGCCTACTAGTCTTGCAGACCTGCTGCTGATGAGCGGACAGGCTGTCAGCTAACCATTTGTACTTGCTAAGTGATGCTGTGTGTGGTAGCACGAAGCCTGCTCTGGACCGTGGGCTCTCGTCTTTCTCCACTTTCTGTTCGCACCAACCCTTCTCGAATAACGGCTCAGCCTTGTTGCGGCCAGACGCTTGGATGGAATTCGGTACGGGCTCTTGGACGGAATCTTGTGAAGGATCTTGGATGGACTTCTGTTCGTAATATTGGACGGACTTTTGTACGGGATCTTGGACGGATTTCTCCACGGACTCTAGGGTGGATTTCTGTTCGGGATCTTGGACGGACTCCTGTACGTCGTTTAGGACGGAGATATTTTCTCGTAATGTTTCTCGTGGTGGCGACAATGCTTCGTCGCTGGCCGAACTTCGACACGATGGGTGCACAGCTCGACATTCTTGCCTCGTGGGCTCGTCTTCCAATTCCAGCCCCAGGTTATTCATGCTGCTAGAATCACATACAAACATACACAATGATACAACGCACGTGGTAAAAGGTTTAATTATACTTATTTTACCAGCGTGAGCACGGTAGCACAGTGAGAGGACAGAGTTTCCTTTACGGAACTTTATCAGAATATGTCACTCATTCAATCATGAAGCATATCTACAACTTAACGTATCATCTAAATGGTATGGAATTGCGCTAGAAGAGAGGGTAGGTAATAAGTTGTTTACAATCTCGTTACCATAAGGTTTCCAAGGCCTTTTCTGACGGCCATCTTTTCAGCTTGTTATACCAAAAGTGTTCGACTGGAAGCATGCTACAAAATGTAGTTCCAAATCTATGCTGTTTTTTTTTAAATTCATATACGTGTTAAATACAAGTGTTTGAATAATTGATCACGAAAATAGTATAAGAAATATCGTTGTAAACGCACTTAGCATCACCAGTAATGTTAAATCTACCTGGCTGGACCAATTCAGGAAGTTTTTTTTAAGTTAGCTCCACAGCTCCTAGTGTGGTAAGCTTAATACATTTCAGTATAACAATAAAACCGGGTGTAATGAAAGCAGATAGATTCAGAAATGTACATATGTGTTAACTGTTTTATAACATTAATGTCAGCATTGTAAAACAAAATTAAGGTGAATAGGACGAAGATAGGCTCAGTCCTTTTTTCACCGTGCTTTTTTATTTTTTACATTCTAATTTGGGAGTTGTACATTTTTAATTTCATAATTTTACAAGAAAACTCTATGAACAGCTTATCTGCAGCATAGCCTGAAACTGAAGTAAATTCTAGTACCCCAATCAGCATAGCATATATGGCATAACCGTGGGCGATCGAGTAATTCAGTGGTGTCTTTCAGCTCCAGTGTCACACACTTATTTGTTGAAGTTTTGCTGCTTACGAATCAGGCCTTACATGGAATTTCCTCCTGTGTTTACCAAATCAGATCGATGTTGACAATCAGTATACATGTTATTGATAACTGTATTATGGTTATCAAACAAAAAACAACATCTAATAATTATGTCCAAACATTTTCAACAACCTTGCTTACTGGTAACGAAATGTCATTTTATTGACACCAACGTGTTATGGCATATTGGCATCCACATTCTTCAGAAACCATCAACGGTGAGTTCATGATTTCCGTCAGCAACTACCCCATCATGCTTAGAGGGTTGATGGTATCTATGGTTGATGGTATCTATGGTTGATGGTATCTATGGTTGATGGTATCTATGGTTGATGGTATCTATGGTTGATGGT